>APFE030929089.1:1773-25861 GCA_000404065.3 Pinus taeda | reverse complement strand
CATTGAAAGGAACATAATGAAAAATCAAGCTGGTAGTCCCGGTTTTGGGATCCAGGGGAAAATATCTGTGTATATGTATTTTATGTGTTATGCTCTCGCATTGTTTATTTTCTGTGTTCTAGAATTCGTATGCAGATAATTTCTGTACGGGGTTAAAACCTACAACCTCTTCTGCTCTTAATAAGTCAGGATCCTTCTTCCACCCCATGAAATGAATAAGTGTCGATGCATAGTCCTATATAAAATAAATAAATAAAGGGTGAAAGAAGATAAAGGCTTTCTGTGTAGGGAGGTGAAGCAAGCAACTTTTTCGGGGTACTCTTTTGGCTCGCTGGCAGTGGAACAATGTTTGTGTTCCTAAAGTGACTCCGTTGGGGTACTATCCAAGCCTGCTAGTAGTGGAGCAACACCAAAGATGAAAAACTATACAATGAAAATATAAAGCTCGCTAATAACATTACCCTTCCCCTGATTTGAAACATTGTGATATGGTTAGATTTATGATTATGTTAAACCGAGAAAAGATGAAGGGGGGTATTTTTATACATGGGGTAAGTGGGGGAGCTAGAGTGATTTGAACAATGAATAAATACTCCTTGAGGAACTATACCCTACACAAAAAATTTCACCAAGGTAGAGAAGTTGGAATTCAACCAGTGTGTCACCAAGCGTTGTTGCTACTACAACACCCTCCAAAATTTCAGCCTACATCCAAATTTTGGAGCCTACTTTGACTTTGCATGTTGTTGTTGTAAATATTAAGAGTTATCACATGTGTTTTTTTTGAAGTATTCTTGTCTCATTTAGAAGAAAATAAAAGTGTCATATTTTAGCATGGAAAGCATCGCACATCACACATATGTGGTTTTGGTTTGTTTCAAGGGGTAACCTTGGTGTTAATGAGTCATTCTTACCATTCAGACATGTATCACACTCATTTCTATGTTTCAAGCACTATCGCACAAGTGTCGTCATTGTCATCACAAAGTGTTCCTTTAGTGTCGCACTTGGAGAAGTTGTTGCAATGCCATCGCATTGATGAAAGTATGTTGCTCATGTGTTTAGAGTGATCAATATTGCATCATTAATTGTTCCAAGTGTGTGATCATACTCAAGTTTTATAATTGTTCACTTTGGTCTCAATGATCCCACACTTAGCCAAATCTAGAAAATTTCCTGCTCGAACAACTTGGCCCCACTTAACCTTCCTGAACTATGCACAATCCAGTCTCAGTACTCAAGATTCAACCTTGCCTCTTGGTACTGCACAATGTGTAGTCCCTGCCTTCCAGAATTGCGCACTGTGCAGCCTCAATCCTCAGTCTCAGGCCTTGAGCTCTAGAATTGCGTAGCCCCTGCCTATAGTCATCCTCTTCTACGCACTGTTTAGTCTCAAGCATCAAGCCTCAACCTTGACGTCTTGAACTGCACAATTGCACAAGCCATTTACCTTTGTCCCTTCAAAACTACGCAGTGGGAAATCTCAAGCCTTAAGTCCTCAGCCTAACCTCTTGAGACCATCAGCTACACAAATGACTAGCCCTGGCCTTCTTGAACTACACACTAGGTAGTATTAAGGCTTAGTCCCAGCCCCTAACCTCCTAAGATGCACAACCGCACAATCCTTGAGCCTGTCTCCCAGACTATCACCCGGTTCCAACTCAGTCAGTGGTTATCATGAAGCATGCTAGATTAGTGGTTTATAGGATTGATGTCATCTTGTCATGAGTGGATTTCAGTTATATGTATTCTATCATGTTATGTCAAGATGATGATGAAGGAGATGAAGAAGGAGACCCTGCTAGAAGACACCTTCGAAGCTGCGAAAACAAGTTGATCAATCAAGAAAGACAAAGGAGCATTAGATTGCAACAACAACTAGAAATCAAGATTACATTGAAGACTTCCTATCTTCAATCCTTATGGTGGAGGAAGAAGAAGAGCAGGTTCCATCTCTCAAGAAGACACAAAGAAAGAAACAACAAATAGTGACTTGACATTTCCATGTCATCAGTGTCATGTCATGAGTCATCATTTGCCACATCTTTTGTGGATTGTGTAAATTCAATATTGGAGAAATGTAATGTAAAGTGGAAGTCCAAGAGTCATCCATAGAATGTGAAAAGTCATGATGGAGTCAAAGATTCATATAGAAGTCAAACAATCATGAGGGTAGTCCAAGAGTCACAAGTGAGTTGAATGGTCACCCGATTTGTTATATATATGCCCTCATAGCTCATGCAAAAGACTTTTGGAGGAAAATAGAGGAAAACCACTTGCTCCTCCTACTAGGCATTTGAGAGGAAAATAGTTCTTTTGGAGGAGCAAGTGGTTTCTCTAACACTCCAGTGTTGGGGCTAGTGGTGTTCACTATCTTGATGTATCTTGGAACATTTTCTTAATTCATAAGATCATTGAGCCAACACACTTTCATGTGTATGTTGTAAATAATGTAAGATTAGCCTTTCAATGCTTGCGATGTATGTTGTTTTCATCTGTACTAAGGAAATTGAACTATTTCTGTGGCTTTGGTACTTATCTTGTTGAAGGTGTGTTGTATGTGTTTTAACAATCGTTTCTTCTATGTGAATTACTTCGCTAGTTGCCCAACGATTCATTCATATGTACATGCTCATGTGTCTTTTCTAGATTAATACTATTACTTGTCTTTAAAAGACTCACTTTTCTCTCCTCTTTTGGTAGAAGAACCTTGATACATTCCGCAGTTGAATATTCCACAAGACATACTCATCTACTAATCTGAAAGAACCTGTGCATTACTCTCTCATGCTAAACATTGTAGCTAAGGCATATCTTTAAAAATATAAGCCAGTCGAACCTAATTGGGACTTTTCATTAGGAATAGGCTCTTGCATGTTGGCAACACTATTAACACAACCATAAATTAACTATTTTACATCAATTTTATTTTAATTATTACATTTATTATCCTCAAATAAACACCTCATAAATACTTATCTTAAAAATAGAAACCTCATACATACTTATCTTAAAAATACAAATCAAATAATTCTTCGCTTTTCTTAAAATTTAATAAACCAAATTTTATTTTAATAAACATTAACACTTATCATCATTATATTTTATTCCATTTAAGTTAAAATAATTTATTTTATTTTTCATTAAATTATATATATAAATATATTATACCATAAAATGTCATATTTTTAAAATAGTGCAATAGGTTACAAAGTCTTTCTTAATTTCAAAGCACATTCAGGTTGAATTGCTGAGCTGATAAGAAATCAAATCAAAACCATGGAAACTTGACTAATTCATCACTTAGTCTAATCCCTTATATTCAATACTTGTCCTTTTGTGTTCTTTCATTAATTAATTTATTTGATTGAGCGAGAAGGTTGACATTAAATACATTGTATAACATTTCTGTGGGTTGGATTGCTTTGAATCGTTGGAAGTGTTAATGGCAATACATAAACTTGACATTTATTGAAAGGAACTTGAACAATTATTTATTCAAAATTCAGATGGATTTGACATTTTCTTCCATGAGTTTTTATGGTTGATGTTTTCATTTATTTCAACGTTTAAGTACTGAACATTGATTTATTAATATATAATAAATATATTGATTTGGCAGGCTTACGTGTTTTACTTTCTTGTTTTATCACAATCTATGTAAATTTTTTTATTTTAATGAACACGATTGATTTTTTTTTGAAAAAATAAACATATGACCACTTGCACATTGCATGTGACCATGTGACTGATATGCATGTTTTGGAAATTGCTCGAATAAAGAGATGGCCCATTCATATCAAATCAAGATAGATGAGATTGTGTTAATGTTACAAGTATTTTTTTCTAGATAACGAGAAAAACGTTAAAAATATAAAAATAGTTAGGTTTTTTTTCATTTTAGATAATGGAAAAATATGTTTAAGATATAAAATTTGGTGTTGATAAGAGATGTTGATCCCTCAAGATTGCGGGTTTAAGTTTTTAAGTTTTTTTTTATTAAACAATATAATTATATGTAATATGTATCAATGTATCAACCTATTAGGAAAAGAGGTATTAATTTGTTTTCAAGTTTTTAATTGGTTTACACATAAGTTTTTGAAAAACTCTCATAAGTTCTGGATTCCAATCAATTGGCATGTTTCATACGTGTTATTATTATTATTTTTTAAATGACCAAGACTAGTTTTGAAAATTTTGGAAATAATTTATTTGTAGATGGTACAATTTAACTTTTTTTATTGTTTGGGTATTTTTTTAATGGTATGATCAAGATATTTATATTACTTTCAAGAAGAGATATATATACATCATTATTTAGAGCCATGGGTCTTTGAGGAATCACACCAATAGCATAGGCACCAAATTTTATTCATGTTACTCTCTACTTGAGAGTGATAACCAAAATTTGAAATAATTTACACTATACAAAACTAAAATTATACCTAAAAACATAAAAATTGCATGAAATTAAACTATTGTTGTAGTTTTGTCTTGATGGTCTTCATCTGGATCTGATGGTTCTGGCTCTTGGTGAGAGTGAGATGAGGAAAAATCCATGTTTTTCAAGTTCTTGGTGAGAAGCGTGACCATTCTATTAATTTTATCCACCTTCACAAGCAACTCTGTCATACCTTGGTAGAATTCCCAATGTTAAGTATCTAGTCCCTTGTCTCTTACTCTATATGTTTGTCACTAATGAGTCTTTGAGATTGCTTGACTTGTTCCTCCACATCAGAAATAGCCCTTTGGATAGTTGCAGGGATTATGTCCTTGTAACATTATGTTGTTGCACTAGAAACTACTTAGGCTTGTGTGTAGTGAGAAAAGGATGGAATGATATTAGAAGGGGGGGCTAAGACTGAGACGTCCTTGCCTACCACTATGATACAATCCTATAGTTTTGTGCCTAACCATGATGCAGGGGATAAGATAGGGGGCAAGGAAATATAATAAGGCCTCTCGAACAAACATGGAGGAAAGTAGAAGGAAAATAGGTAGAGTAAAGGGAGGACTAAGAGAGATAAACAAAAGAGAGAGAACAAAACAGGCTGAGATGGTGGGAGAGCTAAGGAGGAGTAGGGGAGTGAAGAGGAAAATATCAAAGGAGGAGAGAGGAGTAAGAGGGGGAAAAACCACATGAGCTCTAGAGAGGATCAGAGTGAGAGGCCAAAAAGGGAGTGAGAAAGAAAAATAGGGAGAGACACATGAAATTAACCTAGAGAGAAAACAAGTCCCCCCAGGATAATTAAACTAAGAGAGGGAATCAAAATCCAGAAGCGCACAATGCTAGAGATAAAATTTAAACCATTAACAAGAAAAATTAATAATACTAGAATAGAATTCCAAATTGGAATGACCAAAAGACCAAAACTACAATTGTTGGAGGATCTACGAGATGGTTCCTGAGCTAGAGAGTTTCACATGAAGAATCTTCTGCTAAGGATAAAGACCCGAAGATCTAGCCTCGATAGCTATATGAATTAATTTTGGCAATCCGACAACTTCAACTCTATTCTCTGCTCTCCACGGCCAAGTGAATAATGAACATAGAGGCATTCCATCTTTATTGGTTGATCCCCATCTCACCATCTCTCAACATTCACTTGATTCTTCCCATTAGCTCCCATAATGAGTAACAACCTTCCTCTGCAAAAGAAGTAGGTCAAATGCACCTTCCCCAAACTTCACATGATCCAAATCTGCTGCAATGCAGACTCCTTCAAGTTCCCTCACTTGCCTCTATTGATCTGGCATACAAGTTTACATGCACGATCCTGAGTTCGGGTGAGGCACCCCTTCTTTGCACCCTCCGTGGGGACTATGATCTTGTTCTCCAATTGTTAGATGCACTCCCTGAGTTTTTTTGGAATGGATTGATTCTAGTTGGTATCTAGAACTTCCCTGTCATATTTAAGCATGTAGTAGTTAATTTATCTACTATCTTATTACTATTTCTTAATATATGCAGGGGAGTGGAGGAAATGATTAAGTCTAGTTGCTCTATTATTATTTCTAGATTGGCTAAAAGCCTCTAGCTCTTAGTGACTTTTGTTGGGCTAGAGCCTTTTTTTTTTTATGATTGTGATGGTGGTTTTAGAGTCCCCTTCTATCATTATTTTTTGGATATTTAATCAATTAGATATTTTTAATCTTTGCTCCACTACATACATAGTATGTTGCATTATTGGTATCATTTCCCATTTCCCTTGCATATATATGAATTATCTAGCCTTTTTCATTTCCAAAGACTTCTTGATAGCTAGCTTCCCCTAGGTTTCCTTTTGAGGCTCCATTAAATTTTAGTTTTATAAATCTTTTTAGAGGGGGAAGCCATTTATTTTGACTAGAGTGTTTTATCAGAGGAACGTGTATCTGGCTGGTATATATATATATATATATATATATATATATTATATATATATATATATATAATATATATATAATATATATATAATATATATATATATATATATATATATAGGTATAGGTTCAATCCTAGAAGTTTTGAGCATATTATATTTCCCCCGTAGAGCATTCCCAATCTTGAGTTGTCCAAGAGGATATTAGGATCGTTTCCCTTAATTTCCTCATGATTAAGTGCTAGATGATGTTTAGTTCCTCATATTTGTCCTTAAATATTCTTGTTTTGCATTCCTTTCATACTTCCTATGTAATGAATCATGGGAAGAGTTTCAAAGTTTTTTTTATGAAGGTATTGTTAAAGGGTGTTGATTTACACTCTTCAATTGTGGAATGTATGATGTTCCTGTTCCTATCAATTTGTCTTAATATTGTTACTAGCATGTCCCATAGCTCTAAATCAAATTGACATCCATTTAGAAGGTGTAATGTTGTTTCAATGATTACAATGAATAGGTAGCATTGAGTTAGCCCCCAAAACCATCTTTTTTGTATTTGATCACATATTTATGTTTTGTTTTGTAGGATGGTCATATGAAGATCATTATTTTGAGCCAAAGTTGTGCTTTCCATAATTTTCTCCACATTTTTTCTTTTTTATGCTCCATTTCTTCTGCAAGTATGTTGTACACCTCCTTTAAATTGAATATGACTTTGTGATTGTGACCCATAAAATTACATCATTCATGTCTTGAGTTTTATCTTCTTATATTCTAATTATTTTCCCAAGGTTTGCTTAGATGCAATGCTATTTTTTTAGGCCATTGCATGTTATTTTCCCATTGCCTCCATTGTTGTTATTCTAATGATTGCATCCAATATTGCTTTACTAACGTTTTTCCTTGCACTTGTAGGTTGATCTTGAGATCACTCATGTCTCCCCTTTGCTCAATATTTGGCCACTACTGCCAAGAGTCTTCCCAAAAGAGAGCTAGACCTTCCTGAATTTCCCAGAAAATATGAGTTTGAATTAGGTGTTTGTTTCTCCATGCTTGATTCCAAAGGTGTGATCCTTTTATTTGTCTTTATAATTGTACCAATTGATTCTAATTGATTTTCAAAGAAATGTTTATTTTTCCATATCTTAATCGAAAGGGCCCTTGGATTTTTAATTCATCTCCACCACTTTTTTTCCCGCAAAGTTTTGTAAAGAAGTTCTAGGTATCTCAAACCCAAGCCATATTTGAATTTTGGTTTGCATAGCTTTTCCTAGGATATTAGGGCCCATTTTTTTTCTTATTTTCTCCCTCCCCATAAGAAGGATCTTTGGATTCATCAGGTTTTTTGAAGAATAGCTTCAGGGGATACAAGGGTTGAGATAAGATATAAAGGAACGGTCTGAAGCACAAATTTGAGGAGAGTTGATCTACTAGAAAGGTTTTTTTCAAAATTTTGAAGGATTTCATTCTAGACTTTGACTCTAAGGGATTTTTTACAAGATGCACTCCTAGGTATTTGGATAAAATGGAACTTCGCTCAATTCCAAGGAGTCTAAAAGTATTGATTTGAATGGTAGATGGGGTATTGTAGAAAAATATTTTGGATTTGGCCAAATTGATTTCATTTCCTCAAGCATTGACAAAACTAGAGAGAATGATATGGAGGATATTGGATTTTTTGATGGTAGGTTGACCCATTAAAATGGTGTCATCAAAAAATGCTAATGAGTTGAGGGTGGATTCAAAGGTTCATTAGACAAGCCTTTGAGAGAGCCCAAAAAAACAACATGATCGAGAGATATTCCAAGAGGACGAAGATGTATGGAGATAAAGGATATCCTTGTTTGGTGTTGCGGGATGGAAAGAAAGTAGAGGAGGGGGATCCATTGATTAATATGGAGAAGAAGGCCTTTGTTATCATATGCATTACCCATGAAATCCAAGCTTTAAAATATCCAAAAAAAATCGTCATATGAAATATAAACTTTCAGCTGAGTTTATCAAAGGATTTCAACATGTCAAGTTTAATGACCATAGCTTGTTTTTTGGAGGTGGAGAGAGACTGGATGTGTTTATGGGATATAAGAATACTGTCAAGAATTTTCCTCCCCTCTACATAACTAGATTGTTCTTGAGATATTTTTGTAGGAAGGTGTAACAACCCTCCCCCCACATCTACCCAAGTAACCGAGCAACTGGGGTAAACATGCAATGGGAGAGGCCACTATGATATGATTGAACCTCTTTGGTGACCTTAAGGAAATGAAATCAAGAAAATACATCAACCATACTTTCCACATCAACAAAAACACCCCCAGGAGACATCTCAACCATTTAGACATCTCGCCCCTGGGTCCCACTGATATTTTAGACCTATTGACCTTTGGATATTCTCATTCTATGGGCATGCCAGCATCCAATTAACTCTCGACGCTCTCATAGGTCTGCAAGCCAGTGTCTAGGGACTTTTCCCAGCAGACCTGTGCCGACATCCACAGAATTTAGGGCAATTTTCGAGCCCAGAATTCCGGCCACTAGCTAGAACTTGTTGTAACTTTCAAAATCCATCAAAGACATTATTACAAGACTAATAAAACAAAAATTAACCTCAAGACTAGGCATGACCATCCCCAACTGGGATTGACATTATGTCAAACACTTAGCATCAATGCAACCTTAGGTCTAGGATACAATACAAAGTATGAATGACTAAAAAATCTTGTGAAACATGACAAGAAGGGTCACCACCTTCTCCATTGAACTGTTATAACATCAATTAGGTCTTGCATCCATCATTTCAACAATTACAAGTAAATAAATTAAATAACCATGACATGAACCAATCCATTAACCATTCTTATAACCAACATAAAACCATGATTAGAGATATAACAACCATTAAATCCACATAAAAACAAGTGAAAAAGTAAGAGAACTTATCTTTCATTAATCATATGAAAATCTGACTAGGTTTGGGACTTCCACATACCACCCGACCATAGACATGGCTGAACCAAATCTTTTTTTCAGCTAGTCGCCCCCGTGCCATGTTTCAAGCATGAATGTGGGATCTCATGGATAAACCAATCCAAAAAAACCAAGGAAATCTAGACACACAAAAACCGTTGCTCCGATTTCAAAACTGAACCGAATTTTGAATGGCATATGGAATCCATCACTATCCTTGAGGAATTTTCCATCTTCTTGTCTTTCAAGCTTTACCACAATCCAATCCCGGATCACTATGCCCTAAACCGAGACTAGTTTCTCAGGCTTTACCACAATCCAAACCTAGATCACTAAGCCCTAAACTGGGACTCCTCCCTAAGGATTTATGATGCATACCACCAAAACTCGTTAAGGGATTCCTAGGCGTTTGGGAATGAACCTAGAGGCCACCTCTGCCTCAGATTCCGAAATCCATTTGCTAGATCCAAGGTTCAAAACCTAGATAAACATCCCAACACACCATGGCATCCAGAAAAAGGCAAGGCTAGGCTGAAAACCACTATGATAAGCTAGAAAAATCATGCCACTGATAATAAGAGAACCATACACCAACATGAAAAACCATGCATGTCAAAAATATCTAGGAAATCACACATGCAATATATTACCTGCAAGTATTCCTGATAAAGCTGCTTGATCCTACTTTTCCTTACTTGATCCTTGCTTTCCTTGCTTTCCTTTCCTTGTCCTTCCCTTGCTTTCTTTTCCCTTCCTTTCTCCAAAATCTGAGCAAAAACTTGAGCTAAGAGCCCTCCAACTGAGCCTCATAAGACTTTTTATCAATGAGGCCTCTATTTTCTTCATTTTCCATTATTTTCCTTCAATTTCATCCTCGCATGTAACCTGTGACCTTTAACCTTACTTTTATCCTAATTTACTTTACTTTCATAAATAAATGTGCAAAAATTCCTTTTTGCCTTTTATTACCTTTGCCAATCTCCTTATCCATAATAAACTGAAATGAACACCCACACCAGGATGTCTTACCCAACATTCAACTTGGAATACATGTCCCTTACTCGTGGTCTTATTTTTCCTTTATTAACTTTTATTACATGTAATTTTCACTAGGGCTGTTATAGAACCCTCCCCCTTGGGGAACACCATCCTCGGTGTTAAACCACACCAAGACCTGAGCAAAACCACTGAAAACAAGCATACTTCCCCTGGAGATTTATACTTAGCTCGTTACATTATTTACACTGAATCACCTACTCAAGAGAAAAACATCATGACAACATGAAAAAATACTACATACTGAAGATTTATAACATAGCTCATTACGGTATTTACAATAACCACATATACACATATGCACATTTTCTAAACCAATGAATAAAAGGATATGATGCCTGTATCAATCAAAAAGGGAATTCAGAGGCTCACACTTCCTTCCTCAAAGTAATACCATGATTCACCTCCTTCCTAAGAGGTCCAAAATCCACTAACATGATCAAAGCTACATCCAATGTCCAGTGCTACAATCTTGCGCCACTTTCCCTTTCAGTGAATAATTACTAGCTCATTGTTTCAGGGCACACTCCCAATGTGAATCTGATTCCATATGGCAATGCTAATGACCAAAACAAATATATCCCCGACATTCCCTTCTCTACTACATAGTCCCTCGGGAAATCCGGTCACCCCATTCTGTGCAGTCACTCACCTTTCAAGTTCCTGAGATCCCCTATATCCCCGAAATTCCCTTCTCTGCTACATAGTCCTCGGGAAATCCGGTCACCCCCTTCTGTGAAGTCACTCACCTTTCAAGTTCCCTGAGATCCCCTTGGGGAACACCATCCTCGGTGGTAAACCACACCAAGACCTGAGCAAAACCACTGAACACAAGCATACTTCCCCTGGAGATTTATACTTAGCTCGTTACATTATTTACACTAAATCACCTGCTCAAGAGAAAAACATCATGACAACATGAAAAAATACTACATACTGAAGATTTATAACATAGCTCATTACGGTATTTACAATAACCACATATACACATATGCACATTTTCTAAACCAATGAATAAAAGGATATGATGCCTGTATCAATCAAAAAGGGAATTCAGAGGCTCACACTTCCTCCCTCAAAGTAATACCATGATTCACCTCCTTCCTAAGAAGTCCAAAATCCACTGACATGATCAAAGCTACATCCAATGTCCAGTGCTACAATCTTGCGCCACTTTCCCTTTCAGTGAACAATTACTAGCTCATTGTTTCAGGGCACACTCCCAATGTGAATCTGATTCCATATGGCAATGCTAATGACCAAAAAAAATATATCCCCGACATTTTCTTCTCTACTACATAGCCCCTCAAGAAATCCGGTCACCCCCTTCTGTGCAGTCACTCACCTTTCAAGTTCCCTGAGATCCCCTATCCTGTGCGATCCATCCCTTTGAAATGCTTCCTTACATCGAAAGATACAAAACTGAGGCATATACCTGCCTCAAAACCATCATACCTGTCATAGTATGCTCATGGAAATCAATGGAAACTATTGGGTACTAGTGCCCCACAATGGCCCTACTCCTGAAGTGCTTGACCAACATACTCTACCTATTTTAATTACTTTTTTTTTTGTTGCTAACTCTTGTAGTTAGTTTCAACCACCCAATCGAGCATTTCCATGCTTTCCTGCACCAAACACATAATTTCCATTAGATTCAAAATAAACTAAAATAACTTCACATCATACCTCATTGGTAGCTCGTCAATAAGGCACACTTGCAATCCTATATACTTTTTGTTACAATAAATCAAAGCATCTTTGATCAAATCATCATGTATAAACATACCACTTCAGGTTAGCTCAAAACTCAACCATCATAGATCAAAATCATAAATCACATGCAACCATCATAAGCCAGAATCATAGATCACATGTAATCATCATAGACCAGAATCATAGATCACCTGTAATCATCATAAACAAGAATCATAAATCACATACATAATAAAGCTGAAATAAAATATTGATACTTAACCTTTAATCAATCCTTAGCTTCTACCTTTGTCCTTATTCCATATGCACACCGGATCGGTTGCCACAGTCGACAAACACCCAATGCCTTTTCCTCAACCATGTGCACATACACATAGTGTGCATCACACGACATACAACAACATGAAATACATGCATCTACACCCAACCTACAACTCATAAACCTACACCTAGTGTACAACACAATACATGCATCTATACTTGATATACAACCCCACACAATACATATACGTACATAGAGTACAACACAACAAATACACCTATCTGATACCATGACTACACCATGAACATACATAAGACCGCATGTAAAAAACACAACATGTATGACATGCACATAATACCACAAGTACACCAGTACCACATCTACAACATGTATATAGTACCACATGTACAAAGCACCACTTGCACAAAGTGTGCACATCATCATATGTAAACGACACCACCTGAACAATGTGTACACACACCACATGTACATTATACTAGCTGTACAACGTGTGCACAATGGTAGACATACACAACACCACATGCGTGGCATGTACACAACACCATATGCACGACATGTACATAGCACCATCTGCACACAACACCATTTGTACAACATGTACACAACACCAAATGCAGACAACACCACATGTACAATCTGCACACAACACCATATGTACATAGTACCAAATGTACAACATGCACACAACACCACATATCCATCATGTGTACAATACAACGTGTACACAACACTACATATCCAACATGTACATAACACCATCTATACCCAACACTGCATATGTAATATTCACACAACACTATATGTACCACCCTATACATAAGATTGCATAAACAAAATGTACACACATTACATATAGACAACACAACATGCACACAACATCATAGATGTAACATGTACAGCATATACAACATATGTACAACAATAGTACCACATATCCAAAACAACATTGTCCCTACCAAGAAACCTTGCTTCCAGTGTCTTATCCATGCTTTTCCCAACATGCTGTAGAACACACTGCTTTCGTTTCGCTGATGTATCTCTCGGCCTAGCCTATCCATAACATAAAAATACTCTAATAACATAATATCAATTCATATCCACATGATATTGACCTCATATATTTGTTAGGACTACTCTTCCCACTTGATTGATCTATTATTCTTTCTAGATTGGCTAAAAGCCTCTAGCTCTTAGTGACTTTTGTTGGGCTAGAGCCATTTTGGAATTGTTTTGATGGTTGTGATAGTGGTTTTAGAGTCCCCTTCTATCATTATTTTTTGGATATTTAAGCAATTAGATATTTTTAATCCTTGTTCCACTACATACATAGTATGTTTCATTATTGGTATCATTTCCCATTTCCCTTGCATATATATGAATTATCTAGCCTTTTTCATTTCCAAAGACTTCTCGATAGCTAGCTGCCCCTAGGTTTCCTTTTGAGGCTCCATTAAATTTTAGTTTTATAAATATTTCTAGAGGGGGAAGCCATTTATTTCGACTGGAGTGTTTGAGAGGAGGAACATGTATCTAGTTGGTATATATATATTGGTTCAATCCCAGAAGTTTTGAGTATATTATATTTCTCCCATAGAGCATTCCCAATCTTGAGTTATCCAAGAGGATATTAGCATCATCTCCCTTCATTTCCTCAAGATTAAGTGCTAGGTGATGTTTAGTTCCTCATATTTGTCCTTGAATATTCTTCTTTTACATTCCTTCCATAATTCCTATGTAATGAATCCTGGGAAGAGTTTCCAAGCTTTGTTTATGATGGTATTTTTAAAGGGCGTTGATTTACACTCTTCAATTGTGGAATGTATGATGTTCCTGTTCCTATCAATTTGTCTTAATATTGTTACTAGCATGTCCCATAGCTCTAAATCAAATTAAAATCCATTTAGAAGGTGTTATGTTGTTTCAATGATTACAATGATAGGTAGCATCGAGTTAGCCCCCGAAACCCTCTTTTTTGTATTTGATCACATATTTATGTTTTGTTTTGTAGGATAGTCATATGAAGATCACTATTTTGAGCCAAAGTTGTGCTTTCCACAATTTTCTCCATATTTTTTCTTTGTTATGCTCCATTTCTTCTATAAGTATGTTGTACACCTCCTTTAAATTGAACGTGCCTTTGTGATTGTGACCCCATAAAAGTACATCATTCTCGTCCTGAGTTTTATCTTCTTGTATTATAATTCTTTTTTCAAGGTTTTCTTAGATGCAATGCTATTTCTTTAGGCCATTGCATGTTATTTTTCCGTTGCCTCCATTGTTGTTATTCTAATGATTGCATCCAATATTACTTTACTAGTGCTTTTCCTTGCACTTATAGGTTGATCTTGAGATTGCTCATGTCTCCCCTTTGCTTAAGATTTGGCCATTACTGCCAAGAGTCTTTCCAAAAGAGAGCTAGGCCTTCCCAAATTTCCTAGAAAATATGAGTTTGAATTAGGTGTTTGTTTCTCCATGCTTGATTCCAAAGGTGTGATCCTTTTATTTGTCTTTGTAATTGTAATAATTGATTCTAATTGATTTCCAAAGCAATGTTTATTTTTCCATCTCTTAATCCAAAGGGCCCCTAGATTTTTAATTCATCTCCACCACTTTTTTTCCCGCAAAGTTTCATAAAGAAGTTCTAGGTATCTCAAACCCAGGCCATATGTGGATTTTGGTTTGCATAACTTTTCCTAGGATATTAGGGCCCATTTTTTTCTTATTTTCCCCCTCCCATAAGAAGGATCTTTGGATTTATCAGGTTTTTTAAAGAATAGCTTCAGGGGATACAAGGGTTGAGATAAGATATAAGGGAATGGTCTAAAGCACAAACTTGAGGAGAGTTCATCTACTAGCAAGGTTTAAAGCTCTAAAAATACAACATGAAAGTTTTTTTTTCAAAATTTTGAAGGATTTCATCCTAGATTTTGACTCTAAGGGATTTTTTACAAGATGCATTCCAAGGTATTTGGATAAAAGGGAACTTCACTAAATTCCAAGGAGTCTAAAAGTATTGATTTGAATGATAGAAGGGGTATTGTAGAAAATATTTTGGATTTGGCCATATTTATTTCATTTCCTCAAGCATCGACAAAACTAGAGAGAATGGTATGGAGGATATTGGATTTTTTGATGGTAGGTTGTCCCATTAACATGGTGTCATCAAAAAAATGCTAATGAGTTGAGGGTGGATTCAAAGGTTCATTAGACAAGCCTTTGAGAGAGCCCAAAAAGACAACATGATTGAGAGATATTCCAAGAACTTCCACCATGAGGAGGAAGATGTATGGTGATAAAGGATCTACTTGTTTGGTGTTGCGGGATGGAAAGAAAGTAGAGGAGGGGGATCCATTGATTAAAATGGAGAATAAAGCCTTTGTTATCATATGCATTACCCATGAAATCCAAACATTAAAATATTAAAAAAAAATCATCATATGGAATATAAGCTTCCAACTGAGTTTATCAAAGGATTTCAATATGTCAAGTTTAATGACCATAGCTAGTTTTTTGGAGGTGGAGAGAGAGTGGATGTGTTTATGGGATATAAGAATACTATCAATAATTTTCCTCCCCTCTACATAACTAGATTGTTCTTGAGATATTTATGTAGGAAGGTGTAACCACCCTTCTCCCACATCTAACCAAGTAATCGAGCAATCTGGGTAAACATGCAATGGGAGAGGCCACTATGATATGATTGAACCTCCTTGGTGACCTTAAGGAAATGAAATCAAGAAAATACATCAACCATGTTTTCCACATCAGCAACAACACCCCCAAGAAACATCTCAACCAGTCAGACATCTCGCCCCTAGGTCCCACTGATATTTTAGACCTCTTGACCTCTAGATGCTCTCATGCTATGGGCATGCCAGCATCCAAGGAACTCTCGACACTCTCATAGGTCTGCAAGCCAGTGTCTAGGGACTTTGCCCAGCATACCTGTGCCGAAATCCATAGAATTCAAGGCACTTTTCTAGCCCAAAATTCTGGCCACTACCTAGAACTTATTGTAACTTTCAAAATCCATCAAAGAAATTATGACAAGACTAATAAACTAAAAATTAACCTGAAGACCTTGCCTGACCATCCCCAACTGGGACTGACATTATGTCAAACACTTAGCATCAATGCAACCTTAGGTCTAGGATACAAGACAGAGTATGAATGACTAAAAACTCGTATGAAACATGACAAGAAGGGTCACCACCTTCTCCATTGAATTGTTATAACATCAATTAGGTCTTGCATCCATCATTTCAACAGTTATAAGTAAATAAATGAAATAACCATGACATGAACCAATCCATTAACCATTCTTATAACCAACATAAAACCATGTAAATATTAGAGATATAACAACCATTAAATCCAAATATAAACAAGTGAAAAAGCAAGAGAACTTATCTTTCATTAATCATAGGAAAATCCGACCAGGTTTGGGACTTCCACATACCACCTGACCATAGACATGGCTGAACCAAATTTTTATTTCAGCTAGTCACCCCCATGCCATATTCCAAGCATGAATGTGGGATCTCATGGATAAACCAATCCAAAAAAAACCAAGGGAATATAGACACAACAAAACCGTTGCTCCAATTACAAAACTGAACCAAACTTGGAATGGCATCTGGAATCCATCACTATCCTTCAGGAATTTTCCATCTCCTTGCCTTTCAGGCTTTACCACAATCCAATCTCAGATCACTAGGCCCTAAATCGAGATCAGTCTCTTAGGCTTTACCGCAATCAAAACTCAGATCACTAGGCCCTAAACCGAGACTCCTCCCTCAGGATTTATCATGTATCCCACCACAACTGGTTAAGGGATTTCTAGGCCTTTGGGAATAAACTTGGAGACCACCTTTGCCTCAGATTCTGAAAACCATTCGGAAAATCCAAAGCTCAAAACCGAGATAAACATCTCAACACACCATGGCATCTAGAAAAAGTCAAGGTTAGGCTGAAAACCACTGTGATAAGTTGGAAAAACCATGCCATTGATAATAATAGAACCATACACCAACATGCAAAACCATGCATGTCAAAACTAGCTAGGAAATTACACATGCAATATATTACCTGCAAGTATTCCTGCTAAAGCTACTTGATCCTACTTTTCCTTGCTTGATCCTTTCTTTCCTTCCTTTACTTTCCTTGTCCTTCCCTTGCTTTCTTTTCCCTTCTTTGCTCCAAAATCTGAGCAAAAACTTGAGCCAAGAGCACTCCAACTGAGCCTCAGAAGACATTTTATCAATGGGGCCTCTATTTTCTTCATTTTCCATTATTTTCCTTCAATTTCATCCTCACATGCAACCTGTGGCCTTTAACCTTACTTTTATCCTAACTTCCTTTACTTTCATAAATAAATGTGCGAAAATTCCTTTTTTCCTTTTATTACCTTTGCCAATCTCCTTATCCATAATAAACCGAAATGAACACCCACACTAGGATGTCTTTCCCAACATTCAACTTGGAATATATGTCCCTTACTCATGGTCTTATTTTTCCTTTATTGACTTTTATTACATGTAATTTTCACTGGGGCTGTTACAAAACCCTCCCCCTTGGGAAACATCGTACTTAGTGTTAAGGCACACCAAGACCTCAACAAAACCACTGAAAAAAAGCATACCTCCCCTAGAGATTTATACTTAGCTCGTTACAGTATTTACACTGAATGACTTGCTCAAGAGAAAAACATCATGACAACATGAAAAAATACTACATATTGAAGATTTATAACATAGCTCATTACGATATTTACAATAAACACATATACACATATGCAGATTTTCTAAACCAACGAATAAAAGGATACGATGCTTGTATCAATCAACAAGTGAATTCAGAGACTCACACTTCCTCCATCAAAGTAATACCTTGATTCACCTCCTTCCTAAGAAGTCCAAAATCCACTACCATGGTCAAAGCTACATCCAATGTCCAGCACTACAATCCTACGCCACTTTCCCTTTCAGTGAACAATTACTAGCTCATTTTTCTAGGTCACACTCCCAATGTGCATATGATTCCATCTCACAATGCTAATGATCAAAACAAATATATCCTTGACATTCCCTTCTCTGCTACATAGTCCCTCAGGAAATCCGGTCACCCCCTTCCGTGTAGTCACTCACCTTTCAAGTTCCCCAAAATCCCCTATCCCGGGTGATCCATCCCTTTGAAAGGCTTCCTCGCATCGAAAGATACAAAACCAAGGCATATGCCTCAAAACCATCATATCGTTCATAGTATGCTCATGGAAATCAATGGAAACTATTGGGTACTCGTGCCCCACAATGGCCCTACTCCTGAAGTTCTTTACATCATACTCTGCCCGTTTTAATTACTTTTGTTTTTGTTGCTAACTCTTGTAGTTAGTTTCAACCACCCAATGGAGCATTTCCATGCTTTCTTGTACCAAACACATAATTTCCATTAGTTTCAAAATAAATTGAAATAACTTCACATCATACCTCATTGGTAGCTCATCAATAAGGTACACTTGCAATCCTGTTTACTTTTTGTCACAATAAGTCAAACTGGCATCTTTGGTCAAATCATCATGTATAAACATATCACTTTAGGGTAGCTCAAAACTCAACCATCATAGATCAAAATCATAAATCGCATGTAACCATCATAAACCAGAATCATAGATCACATGTAACCATGATAGACCAGAATCATAGATCACCTGTAATCGTCATAAACCAGAATCATAAATCACATACATAATAAAACTGAAATAAAATATTGATACTTATCCTTTAATCAATCCTTAGCTTCTACCTTTGTCCTTATTTCATACGCACACCGGATCGGTTGCCACAATGGGCAAACACCCAATGCCTTCTCCTCAACCATGTGCACATATAGATAGTGTGCATCACACACATACAACCACACATGACATACAACACCATGAAATACATGCATCTACACCCAACCTACAACTCATAAAACTACACCTAGTGTACAACATAATACATGCATCTATACTTGATATACAACCCCACACAATACATATATGTACATACAGTACAACACAACAAATACACCTGTCATGATACCACGACTACACCATGCACATACATAATATGACATGTACAAAATACAACATGTATGACATGCACATAATACCACAAGTACACTAGTACCACATGTGCAACATGTATACAATACCACATGTACAAAGAACCACCTGCACAAAGTGTGCACATCATCATATGTAAATGACACCACTTGCATAATGTGTACACAACACCACATGTACATCGTACTAGCTGTGCAACGTGTGCACAATTGTAGACGTACACAACACCACATGCATGGCATGTACACGACACCACATGTACAAAACACCATATGCATGACATGTACATAGCAACATCTGCACAGAACACGATATGTAAAACATTTACACAACACCACATGCACACGAAACCACATGTACAATCATGCACACAATACCATATGTACATAGTACCAAATGTAAAACATGCACACAACACCATATGTACATAACGCTGCATATCTAACATGCGCACACCACCATATGCACACAACACCACATATCCGTCATGTGCACGATACAATATGTACACAACACCGCATATCCAACACGTACATAGTACCATCTATATCTAACATTGCATATGCAATATTCGCACAACACTATATGTATCACCCTATACATAACATTGCATAAACAACATGTACACACACTTCATATAGACAACACAACATGCACACAACATCATAGATGCAACATATACAACATATACAACATATGTACAACAATAATACCACACATCCAAAACTGCACCGTCCCTACCAAGAAACCTTGCTTCCAGTGTCTTATCCATGCTTTTCCTAGCATGTCGCAGACCACACTGCTTTCATTTCACTGATGTATCCCTCGACCTAGCCTATCCATAACATAAAAATGCTATAATAACATAATATCAATTCATATCCACATGATACTGACCTCATATATCTGCTTAGGACTACTCTTCCCACTTGATTCCTCATGAACTAGGAACCTCTTCATGTCATTCACCTGCATAGGAAATCATTCCTTCACAAGAATGATTCCTAATGATCCTGTCAGACATCAACATACATACATACATACATACATACATATGTATATAAACTCAGCATAATCATGATCATAACATAATTACTAGATAACATAAGATTAAGGTTAAGAGAAATCCCTTTATCTGTGCACACCATGCACAACATTGAGAAAAATCATTCCCAACATAGCTAAGGCATCTGACGCCTCAGATCCATTTACTTCACCTTTCTTGTTAACTTTATCATGTTTATCCTGCCAAAATCCATTTACACTAATGGACCGAACCAACTTAGCAGAATGTCATACTTTTTCCTTCAATTTCCCTTATACATGCATTGGGTTCATTTGAGTCTTACATCACTTGTTGGACTTCATTTGGCTCTCCCTGAACTCCACTAACTTTCCTCTTTCCCAACCATTTCCCTAGACTCAAAACTTAAAAGGCAAGCACAAGAAACAAAGAAGAAGAAAACCATGAAAACCGATAACAATATGACACTACAAACAAAGTGGCATGATCATGCACTAGACATAACAACTCTACAAATCAAGTGCAAGAAAATCACAAAATACCAAAAGAACAAGACTAACCACAAACACCATGACTCAATCCCCATGGTTCCCAGTGCTTCTAAGAGAAAGCTCAACCTAAGCCTTCTTCGAGATTTCATGGTAATCCCCTTATCCATGCAATCCCTCGCATCAGAATACCATAAACACATAACTATTAGTGCTTAAATAAACATAAAAATACACCAATTACCTTGTCTTGTTGTGCCAAGCACATTTCCTTGTGACTGAATATTTCCATGCCATCCCTCAAGGGACTCCAATTCCCTTGACAAATCCACCTATAATTAGAAACTAGTTGATGTACTTGTCAAATACATGTTCACAACTATAGCACATATCCGCATAATGTCAAACAAAATCAAGGTTAAGAAGGATTCCTATATGCAAAACACTCATTTGCTTGGAATTCGAGTTTCCAAACATAGCCAAGGAATTCTTGCCCAATTCCTTTCTTACCTTTTTACTTTGATGCAGTAGAGTCTTACTATGCATTGTCACATCACCCAACTGTTAGTTATATAAACACATCAATTGTTACCTTGTCATGCTAATACCAAGCATGTTTCCTGTGACTACTTACACATAAACCACATGTTCCAAATATCAAGAAAAACATATCTATCACTTTGAAATCAACCTTTTCCAAGATTAACAACCATTTCATAATCCATAGTCAACTCATATTCATTAGACATAATGCTACAACTATCTCAACATTTACTAGATAGCATAAGGTCAAGGTTAAGAGAAATCCCTTTATCTGTGCACACCATGCACAACATTGAGAAAAATAATTCCCAACATAGCTAAGGCATTTGACGCCTCATATCCATTTAGTTCACCTTTCCTATTAACTTTCTCATGTTTATCCTGCCACAATCCATTTGCACTAATGGACCCAACCAACTTAGTTGACTGTCATAATTTTGCCTTCAATTTCCCTTATACATGCATCGGGTTCATCTGAGTCTTACATCACCTGTTGGACTTCATTCGACTCTCCTTTAACTCCACTAACTTTCCTCTTTCCCAACCAATTCCCAAGGCTCGAAACTTAAAAGGCAAGCACAAGAAACAAAGAAGAAGAAGACCATGAAAACCAATAACAATATGACACCACAAACAAAGTGGCATGATCATGTACTAGACATAACTGTTAGAAAATTATATATTATGGAGCAATGGAACACATAAAATATTGCAGAAGTATAAACACAGAAAACGCATAAAACAAGAGAGACACAGATATACGTGGTTCACCCAGTTTGGGCTACATCCACCTCAAACAGCTAGTCCTTCCTTTCTATTATCCAACAAAATGAAGAGACACAACCTACATCAGATCCGTTGTAATATCCTCTATTTTCTCTCACAGTCTCACCTCTCTATTTCTCACTCATAGAATAAACATCTATTACACAGCCTCAAATACAATACCCTCATACAAATAGAGGGGTTGCCTTCTAGGGCAAAAAAAAAAACCCTAAACTAAACATAAGTTCTACCGTCAGATCATTCGCCTAATGAACAACCCAGATTGACTAGAAATTACTATACTTTTACAAGGCAATTTTACATATGTTTTTAGCTTCAGGGGCATTGGCCCCCGGACCCCCTAACCAGGGGGGATCGACACCCCCAGACACCCCAACCAGGGGGGATCGGCAACCCCCAGACCCTCGCGGGAGGGACAAGTCCCCCCGCGCACCCCCCCCATGTGGAGGGGTGTACAAACTTCCTGGGGTATACATCCAGCTAAAACAAAGACCTCTGAACAATCATGCTCCACACACAACAATCTCCCACTTGGAGAATGATTGTAGAAACTCCACCATTGCTTCATTTGTTGGACAATGACTCCTCTTTGGACCTGGTTGTTTCTCATCTTCATCATCATCCTTGAAGACCAATTGAAACTGAGCATATTCTCAGTTTCTCCCTGGTTACAACTTTTGTTAGCATATCTGTAGGATTATGGCTAGTGTGTATCTTTTCCAGCTTCAACTGTCCATTTTCCAGCACTGATTGTATGAAATGGTACTTGAGCTGTATGTGTTTAGTCCTGGAATGAAATGTTGAGTTCTTTGCAAGTGAATGGCACTTTGGCTATCACTGTATAATGTGTCCTTATCATGCTCCTTACCCAATTCACCATAAACCTTTGTAACCAGATCATTTCTTTACTAGCCTCTGTAGCAGCAACATGCTCTGCTTCTGTTGTTGAAAGTGCAACAACACTTTGGATTTTTGAAACCCAACTGACAGTTGTTCCACCAACAGTGAATACATATCCTGTAGTGCTCCTCCTATTATCTTTGTCACCTACCATATCTGCATCAACATATCCCTGTAGGGAAATGTTTGAACCACCAAAGCATAATGTTTGATCTATGGTACCTTTCAAATATCTGAGAATCCATTTCACTGCCATCCAATGCTACTTTCTTGGATTTTTCATGTACCTTCTTACAACTCCCACTGCACGTGCAATATCAAGCCTTGTGCAGACCATTCATACATTAAGCTTCCAACTGCTGATGCATATGGAACTTTAGACATATAATCCATGTCTTCTTGGGTCTTTGGGTACATTTCCTTACTAAGTTTGAAATGGCTAGCAAAAGGTGTACTAACTGGTTTTTCATTGTGCATATTAAATCTTTTCAACACCTTTTGTATGTACTCATTCTGAGATAATGTTAATTTGCGATTTTTCCTGTCTCTAGTTATTCTCATACCAAGGATTTGTTTTGCAGCTCCCAAATCCTTCATTGCAAATGAATTTGCCAATTTTCTTTGAGCACATTTATTTCCTGCATGTTAGACCTGCAATAAGCATGTCATCTACATACAATAACAATATAATATAGCTGCCATCATTTTGCTTTTTCAGATAAACACAATGATTAGAGTGACATCTAGTATAACCTTGTTCAGACATAAACTTGTCAAATTTTAGATACCACTGCCTTGGAGCCTGTTTTAAGCCATACAAGCTCTTCTTCAACCTACACACTAGTTTCTCCTTCC
>APFE030929084.1:1332-15383 GCA_000404065.3 Pinus taeda | reverse complement strand
TTGTTGCTCGTTTTATGAAAAACCCCCGTGAAAGTCATTGGAAAGTAGCTAAAAGAATACTTCGTTATGTTCGAGGTATAGTACAGTTTGGGATTCATTACAGTGCCAAAGAAGCTCCTCTATTAGTTGGTTTCACTGATTCTGATTGGGCTGTTGACCCTGATGATCGGAAGTCTACTGCCGGTTATGTCTTCACTCTTGGTTCAGGACCTATTACATGGGCTTGTAAGAAACAGGCTGCCATTTCTCTTTCGTCAGCAGAAGCAGAGTATCGTGGTGCCGTGGAAGCTAGTAAGGAAGCCTTGTGGCTTCGTCAGATCCTATCATAATTTGGCTTTGAGCAGCAGCATCCGACTACACTTTGGTGTGATAATCAAAGTGCCATTCAGCTTTGCAAAGATCCAGTTCAGCATCAGCGCAGCAAACACATTGAACTTCACATGCACTTCATCAGAAAGCTCATTCATGACCATGTTCTTGAAGTGCAATATTGTTCAACAGATGATCAGGTTGCAGACATCTTCCCAAAGGCTCTCACAGAGGCGAAGTTCACTAAACTTCGATATATGCTTGGAGTTCAGGAAGTTGTCACTAAGGGGGGATAGGCTCTAGTGCCTCCTTCCTTCTCCTATTGTGTCATATTTGTAAATCCTTCATCCTATCCCAAGTTGTTCTTAAGGGGAATGTTAGGATATTCCGACACATAGGAAATAGTTAATTTCAACTTGGTCTAGAGTTAGGTATAGAGTTAGGTAAAGTTTGTTTCTTTAACATGTACATTTGTAACTTACAATCCGACAGTCACGATATGTAGTGATCAGACGGTTCATTCTCTCCTCGGTATTACCGACACTTGATCCGTGGCTTGAACCCGATTGGTCCATGAATTCTATTTAAAGCGCATGGAGGGTCATTTGTAGGTTCACCGTGCATGAGAGAAGCTTATGTAAATTTTCATTCTTTTATTAATAATTGCCTGTAGTAGCCACGTTGGCGCAGGCCGTGGACTGTTTCCCTCTCTGAGGGTTTTAACCACGTCAAAATACTGGTGTATTGATCTGTGATCTGTTTGTGAGCGGTGTCCTTCTGGTGTTCTGTCTGAGTAACTTACCCTGTAAATTCCTACAATAGAAGGCGCAAGCACGCAAACGAACTTTGAGGTAATAGAAATTATGGATGACAGCAACCCTTATCCCACGTTGTTAGGGATATACTAGGCCACAGATATGAATGGCGTCATTAATTTAAAAGAACAGAAGATGATATTTGGGACAAAGTCCCTACGCGTAGTTATTACATTAGATCCAGCTAAAGGAGCACGCTACACTGAACTCGTACACTGGCATAATCGGTTGAGCCAAATAACAACGCTAAACCGTAATATGATGACTAAATCGTTGTGTTGTGTATCCGTTCAGGATCGTGATCTACCAACATATGATGGGTTGACAACGATAGTCGAATTCCTGAAAAAGTTTGATAGTGCAGTACCAGAACACTAGAGGTTCGATGCATTAAAATGGGTGCTGCGTGTGATTTCTACGCGTTGGTGGGGAACACATGAAGGAACTTTTGAAGACTAGCGCGGCTGCAGAAGGATGATGCAGATAAGGTTTGGGAAGCCAGAACTATGAATGACTGAGAAATATGATGGATGTGATGACCCACGTGTGCACCTCACCAAATGGACCAAAGCCTATGGAGAAGAACCCTAGCCGAAGTGGGTACACTTATTCTATCATACCTTGGATGTCGTCCCAAGGAAATGGTATGCTGAGATAGAACTCCGACATGGTACAAGCGAATGGGATATCTTGCGTGAAGGATTTTTATTAACATTCTTATTTGAGGACCAATGGATGGATATTGTGGACGATGCGCTGCAAGTTGTGAAGACCGCAATTTTCAAAATACCACTAGAACCAGAAGAAATAGTGAAGCCAATATGGTCTCATCAGTTGAGCCAGGCCCTAGAATGTTACAACATGCAGGTAGAAGATGATGATGATGAACCCAGAAACATCAATGTTCCGAAAACAGAGGGGAGTCGTGAGGTTCGTGGACTAGCAATCGAGGACCCCAACATCACCGCGCCACTGAAAATGAAACAAGTGAACATTGGTACGGAGGAGGAACCGAAGTACGCAACGCTTGGGGACTATTTGGATGATACCACAGTAAATAAAGTCATTGAGTTGCTTCGCGAATATCAAGACTTATTCCCGACCAAAATAACCAAGTTAAAAGGGATCCTCGGTGACCTAGGGCTGATGAAGATAACTTTGAAACCGAATGCAAAGCCAGTTAAGCAGTGTCCTTACTATTTGAATCCAAAGTATAAGGAAAAGGTCCACACAGAATTGGACAAAATGCTTCCAGCGAGAATTATTGAGCCTATTGAAGAATCTGACTGGGTGAGTCCCGTGAAAGTGCAGGAGAAAAAATAGAAGGGCGAAATTTAGATCTGCATGGACCTCCGAAAACTGAATGACGCCTACGTTCATGACCCGTTTCCGACATCGTTTACAGATGAAGTTCTAGAGAATGTTGGTGGACAGGAAGCGTACTCATTTACGGATGTGTTCTTAAGGTACCATCAAATCAAGATTGCGCCAAAAGACAGAAGCAAGACCACCTTCGCGACCGAATGGGGATGTTTTTAGTACACTATTATGCTTTTTGGGTTAAATAATTCCCCAGTAATATTTTCACGCGTAGTCGTGGCAGTGTTCAAGGAATTCATCCATATGTTTTTGGAAGTTTATTTTGATGATTGGACTGTATTTGGGCTAGTCAAGAACCATATCGCGAGCTTATAGTTGATGTTGGAAACTTGCTGACGGCACCAGATTGCGCTGAATCTCAAAAAGTGCACTTTCCTTGTCCCCTTCGGAAACTTTCTCGGCCATGTGGTTTTTAGACAAGGCCTGATGGTGGACCCTGTAAAGATTGTTGTCATACTCAATCTACGAGCACCACGCAGTGTCAAACAACTCCTCACCATGTTGGGACACACTCACTACTATTGCAAGTTTATTAAGGGCTATGCACAAATCACGGCACCAATGGAACAATTGTTGAAAAAGGATGCTACATATTGTTGGAATGATGATTGTAAGAAAAGCCTGGAGATTCTCAAGGAAAAAATGGCATCCACTCCCATGTTGGTTTTCCCAAAATGGGACATTGAATATCATGTCCATGTTGATGCATCATGCATCGCGCTGGGCATTGTACTCACACAAGAAGGAGCGGAAGGAATTGATCACCCGATCACGTTCGCAAGTTGACGATTGTCCAAAGCTGAAAAGAACTACTCCACTACTAAGCATGAGGGGTTGGTGATGGTATACGCGCTCTAGAAATACCACCATTATCTACTCGGTGGGCAATTTAAAATGTATACTAATCACTCTGCGTTGAAATACTTAATGAATAAGCCTGTGTTGGGGGAGTGCATTTGTAGATGGTTGTTACTGTTTCAAGAATAATATGACTTCGAGGTCATCGTGAAGCCGAGACGTCTAAACGCAAGTCTAGATCACATATCGCAAATTGAGAATGGTGAGGAGCCAACAAATTTGGAGGAAGGACTACCAGATGCGCAGCTCTGTGCATTGTGTGTCGCAAATGGCCACTTCGAAGATATAATCCACTTCTTAACCACAGGGACTGCACCGCCGGGATATTCAGATTAGCAGAGGAAAGAATTGATGATACGTGCGGCGGATTTTACTGTTATCGTGGGGCACCTCTATAAAATTGGCAACAATGAAATATTACGAAGATATGTACCTGAATATGAGCGAGGACAAATCCTTGCAGAAGCACATGGGGGGGTTGTAGGAGGACATTATGTGGGACACGCAACAGCACAGAAGATTCTTCGTGCTCGACTATGGTGGCCAACACTACATCAAGACTCAAAATCATAATGTCGGGCCTGTGACATATGTCAGCGGACTGGGAAACCATCGCGGAGGGATGAAATGCTGCTCAATCCACAGATGACGCTGCAACTGTTCGAAAAATGGGTGATCAATTTTGTAGGGCCTATCACACCTCAAGGAAAGACGAGGCCATGCTATATCATCACCGCGACAAAATACTTGACCTAATGGGTGGAAGCACAGCCTATTAAGGACTACACGGCCACTACAGCTGTAAAATTTTTGTTTGAGAATGTGTTGACACAGTTCGGATGCCCGAAAATTCCAATGAGCGACCGCAGAACACACTTCCTGAATGAAACTATCAGCGCGCTCACTGAGGAATTCCAAATATATCATCAGCAAAGTACGCCATACCATCTGCAAGCGAATGGGATCGTTGAAGCCTTCAACAAGATTCTGGAGACTGCATTGACTAAAGTATGTAATGCGCAGCAAAACGATTGGGATTTGCACATCCCTGTTGTGCTATGGGCATACCGAACCACATGCAAGAAGTTGACAGGCCAGACACCTTTCCAGTTAGCCTACGGCACGAAAGCCATCATGCCAATGGAATACATTGTGCCTAGTTTGCGAATAGCAGTGATGAAAAGCATGGCGGATAGCGGGGCCTTGGAAGTGAGGCTCGCGCAACTAGAAGAACTTGAGGACGAACGGTTTCTGGAGGAATTCCATCAGCAGGTACAGAAACAGCAAGAAAAAGCTTGGAGGCGCAGTCTAGCTCAGCAAGCTTAATGGAGAGCCCTTCCCAGGAAGGGCAAATGGTAGTCACCACAAGCTCTACAAGGGTGGGCCAACGGCCTGACTAACCGACCGAAGCACAGTCTCGCCACTCCAGGAAATTGAAAGAGAGCGTGGGACGATAAAGTATTTTGTTAGGGAGCTGCGTGACAACAGGGGTGTGCATAGAATAGGTATGTCATAAGGGTCGTGGTTGCGTAGAAGGGGCTACCCTGCTACGTGGATAAATAGGGAGGTGACCATTGCTGTCACTGTTCATGACAAGATGTCTGAGCCACAGCGAAAAGGAGCGGGCGGCAGGAAATTAAGATATGCAGTACGAACCAGATCTGGAATGATCTATCATAGACCTAACGTTAGTACGCCAGAAAAGGAGGGAACTGCTGAATTTGAATTCCCACATGTCTATAAATTGCAAGGGAGCATCCACCGAACGATTTGTGGTATCGAGAGAGGTAAGCTACTGTGCCTTCCAATTGGTATGGAAATGTTGATTGTCAACGTTCAAGGGATAGGAATGGGGGTTTTAATATGTCCAATGGAGATGCGGGACCATCTGGATAGTGTGATGTCGATGGCCACAGATTCCACACTGGGTTCAGCACCAACAGTAGGGAATGTACCGGAAATTCTCCAACACAAAGCAGAATTGGTCCGGATGTCACAGCCTAAACCACGAGCTGACTGACGACTCATGAAAGATACGGAAAAGAGGGTGAATATTGAGACAATTGGTGGAATTGTAGTTAACAGTTCGTCTTTGATGCAACTTGAATATTGGGATCTCGCAGACAGCAACATCTCTCTTACAAAAATGCAACACAAGCTGCAGAGGACAGTGCATATAGTGGACCAGAAATTGGAAACTCGCTGCATGGGCACAAAGAAGTCTCGCCTTTGGCGCCTCAGCTAGAGCTAAAATCCTATGAGGGCTCACTTTGTTTTAACTGAGCAGAGTAGAATGAGCATCATCGTTTCCATGAATTAGTAGAAGCAAGGGAATAGGAGCTTGAAGGAGTTTTGTAGGAGGCAAGGAGGGAGCAACAGAACGTAGAACGTCACTCACAAGAATGGTGAATCGCGACGCCTTGGCAGCATGTCTCACCGCACCGACGAGTGACTTAGGATGAGTCACGATGATTGTGTTGGGGGACTGTTGGGTAGCGGATCCCCCACGTAATGGTTTTGGGGCTTAAAGCCCGCAATTTAGGGCAATGATATTGTAAAAGTTCCATGAAGTGCACGGAGCACGAACTGTAATAGATCGATTCAAAGAGTTGTCCGCCCAAAAATAATGTAAAATAATAGAAAGCAAGTCAGCCTACCCATGGTCTGCGACCATGGGAATGTATAAATAGAGTGAGGCTCTAAGGGTATAAGGTAGCTTTTGATAGTCATCTGATGTATTATGGGGTTGTGGATGCAATAGTCGCTCTAAGTCTGTAAGTCTGAGTCGTGGGTGGTAGTAGTTAGAGTAGGCTCTGAAGCTGAGTGCACAGAGGCATGGTAGAGTCTGCAAATGTGTGCGCGGACACCTGCAGTTGTGTGTGCAGGGTGAAACTGACTGTACTGAACAGAAGATTAATAAAAGATAAGTTGCTCTGGAAATATTGTGCCTTTACTTGTAGATCTGGATGTTTATGCTTCTGTTATGATTTGATTTTATTATGGTTGCACGCGCTGGTTATAACTGTGAATGCTTTATTAAAGACCTTAAGGCTAAAATCTAATCTATAATAATCCTAATAGCAATAAGAATCTAAGAAGTGCCTCACTGCCAAGCTACGCGAAGGCTTGTCAACTGTGCAAAGTAGCGCGAGAGTGTAGGTAGGTTCGCGGCCCCTTCAGACTTCATCAAGACATCCCTAGGGTGTGGAAACCTAGTTCCAGCACCCTCCCACACTACCTCGGGTGAGACCTCAGTACACGCTCCATGAACTATTGCCGAAAGGGCCGGTAATAGTGGGATTTGTTTGGCTAACTATTTCTGAACCTGGGTCAGGCCCCATCAACCCAACAACCCCATATTTCTTAAGGTGATATTTATACTCTCTCCCGTAAAACACTACGTCATTATCATAAAGATAAGGACTTCCTAAGGCAACTCGACATATGTATACTGGAACCACATATAATTCCACTTCATAAATGTAATTAGCTGTAATGGAAAATTTTAACCGACACTTCTTTGTGACTTTTATCTGAGTTGAATTATTTAGCCATCCTAATGGGTAAGGTCTTGGATGATTCCGTGTCTCCAAACCCAAGCTCTTAACTAAATATTCAGATATTAAAATTGCCTTTGATCCACTCTCAAACATTGTATCTATCTTTGTGTGCTTAGAAGTTATCCTTATGTTAAATAATTCAACTCTTTTATCCTCATTTAAAGGATTTATGTTTGATGAAGATGCAATAGTATTTGAACTTGAACCAATGTCAGAAGTTTTACATGTCGAAACTATGGAAGTTATTCTCCTTTCATCGCCTGAATCGAAAACTAGATCTTGCTGGACTACTACAATTGCTTTCTTTTCATCCTTCTCTTTAAGGAACTTTTTGGGCTTAAGTTCGAGATGAAGTTTCCAACATCTAGATTCATCATGACTGATTCTTTGGCAATGAGAACAAGTAGGTGTTTCCTTTTGAGCTGTCATTGATTTCTTTCTCTTCGAATTTTTCTTCCACTTAGTGTCATTAGAATCCTTGATTTCCAACTCTCTAGATGATTGTGGTGAAAAATTGAATGGTCTGCCACCTGATTCAATATGTATGGCTTGAACACAAACTTCATCAAAATAATCAGGATTAAACATCAATAATGTATGCTGCAAATATGAATGTAAATTGCCCATGTATTTTAACAAAGTTTCACGTGTATCCAATGAAATACCAAGAGCCAATGCTTTCTTTCCGAACTCCTAAGTAAACTCCTGAACACCCTGCCCTTTACCTTGCCTTAAGTGCTGCCAGTCAATAACAGCTTGCTGCATATATCTTAAAGGATAGAATTGTTTCCTAAGAGCTTTTAAAAACTTAGACCATGAAGAGATGATTTTACCTTTTCGCTTTACATCTATCTGAGTTTTACTTTCCCACTAGATTAAAGTTTTTCCCCCCATTCTAAGTGTAGCTAACTGAATTTTCATTTTATCGTCAGAAATGTTCTGAATATGACAATACACTTCTAACTGCTTAATCCAGTTATATATCTTTTTAGGATTCATTTCGCCATCATAAATACGTAACTCAAATTTTACACCAAGTTTCAAAAGAGATGTTTTCTTAGGTTTCTTTTCTGTTTCAGATTCTGAACTGGAAGAAGAAGAAGACGATAATGATGATGATGGAGATGACGGAGGTATAGGAGGTTTATCAGCCTTTCCTTTACCTTTGTCCTTCTTCGATTTCTTTGAATAAGAAGCTACATCTCTCACCTTCTTATCTTCGTATAGTTCTCCCAACATCTGCTGCATACTCAAGAATGCTTGCTGAAAATATTCCTCGCTCATATTAGATTTAGGATTTTCACCTACATTAGATCTTGTCATGGTCGACTTATGAGAGACTCTTTTCTTTCCAACGCCTGTCTTGGTTCCCAATTCCGAATCTCGATGCTCCTGTTACACTGAAAAAAAAAATAGCCTATATCCTCTAGAATCTGCATACAAAACTCAAAACCACTCCCCCCATCTTCAAAGAACAAAATTGCCTTTATAACCCTCTAGATGCATTCGAACTCCTTCATACTTAGTTTAGGAGTGAGTTTGCTGACTTTTGGGTTAAATTATGGTTTTTGGTTATGATTTAATGTCACATGGCCTAGGTGTAATTACAAATACCCAAAATAACACATAAAACCCCACTTTGCACCTTAGATTAGCTTGAATCCGTTAGCGGCTAGCTAACCAGGTGGAGGAAGCACTGACAATGCATGTGAACACAATTAAATAACCCATGGTTATATCTCCAATGGTTCACTTCCTGTTGACAGTTGACTACGCAGTGAGTTGTAATGCATTCACATGCTGAGGTTTACTCTGTGGTTTCCGATGTGGTTACCCAATGTGGTTCTATTAACCTCTGTATCTACTCATGTACACGCCGATGTGGTTATGGTTGGAACCTATACCGCTGCAGTTATGGTTACCCTGAAGGTTCATCCCTATCCACTCACATGGCCCGCTATGGTTAGCTCCCCACATGGTTAGGCTAGTGGTTAGGGAATTTTTAATACATTGTAATGTTTTATGTGCATTTTGCAATGTTATATGGTTTTGTAATGGCTCGAGAGGTTTGTGGATTAGGTTAAATGAATTTTAATACATGGATTAGGTATAGGTTAGGGTTTAGGTGTATTAGGATGAAGGACTTAGGTTTAGTGTACTTTAATGCATCGATTTAGGTTTTGTATTAGGTTTTAGGTCTAGGACTTAACAACATTTTGTCCTAAAACCCTTTTATACAACTTGTCACAATGTGACATACAAACCCTGAAGATGACAACCATGGATCATTCTTGATAACCCAAACCCTGGCGGAACTAGCAATGAAGATGTCGAAAATCAAATCCCAGTGGAACTGATGACAAACGCATGTTGAAAACCAGGTACATACCCTTCACACCATGAAAACCATCGACATCATCGGACAACCTAAACCATAAACATCATTGTCGAAGTTGAAGACACCGGACACAATGCTGACGACGAATACTGGCGAAGCTGATAAAGTTAAAGACCTCATCGACCAATGATCATTTCACAATCACTTCAATGTTGAACCACTGAATACTTCGCTCATGCTAGACTGACAAGATCCTCATGGATCACTTTCGATGCAGGTGATGCCACAAGGTAGGACACTTGTACAAATATTTCCCTCTTCTCTCCCGCAAAACAATCGGATCCCCTGAGGTCGCTAGTTTCGACAACACCCAAATAATGGAGGTGGAGGTACCTTCTCCGATGGACCTTCCTGGTGTTCCGATGCCAAGTGGGGATGTGACTGGGGTAGCTCCTTCACGGATGGACTCCGGGACATCTGCGGCTCTAACCACCAGATCCCATTCCAAAGAATCAGCGTCATTACAGATACTCTTCCTCCCTCTCCTCTGTTTACACATGATTATCTATTTGTCGGTAATGCATCTGCTTCTGTGTTATTTTCGAGTCTGTGATCTAGGGTTAACAAATTGTGTTCTTTAAATTGTCCTGTGGTATTTTCTCCTCCTCTACCCCTAAACACCTCCCCAACCATTTCTCAGGACGTCCCTCCCCTAGCTTCCATATGCATCCTTAGCTCTAGTGGTTCTCACTGCTACAACCTGCATTCCTTACCTATTACTCAGACCTCTTCCTTCAGTCTAGATGAGGACCCCCTCGCATCCTTTCCCTCAAAGCCCCCAAGGGTTAGACAATCCCGTTTATCCAAATCCATCAGGCAGGCTAGCATTGAGGTGGCCCCAGGCATTTAGTCTCCCATTGATCTCCTTAGAGAAAAGGGAAACCCTACAAAGGTTACCCCATGAAGTGCCTCTCCTTCAATTGCAGGGGTTTGGCCAACTCGAACAAGAAACTAGTGCTAAAAATCTTATGCTATTTGGAGCATTTAGATGTAATTTTCCTGCAAGAAACTCTAGGGGAAGGGAGAACTCTAAACAATGTGCTCTTAAAAATTCTTCCAGATTGGGCATTTCATTTATTGGATGTAAGAGGGCGCTCGGGTGGATGTGCCCTGGGGTATAACAAAATATCGATAAGATTGGAGAATGTTTTTTGAGGGGAGGATTACCTAGGTGCTGATATCATCTCAACAGATATCAATTCTCCCCTCAGGCCCATTAACGCCTATGGGCCTTACCACAACAGGGAACCTTTTTGGGAAAGACTCCTGGAAGCTAATTTCATGCAAGCTAGAAATATGATCATTGGAGGGGACCTAAATTTCTCTTTAGGGCTGGCAGAATCCTGGGGTAATAGAGCCCAAATTGACCCCTTAACATCCTACTTCAAAGCATTGTTGGATTCACATGACCTACTAAACATTGAAACAACAAATCTACTACCCACTCGGAGGAATCTAAGAACTAGGGTGGATGCTTTGGCCAGAAGACTGGACTATTTCCTAATAAGAACCCCTCTCTTAGCCAGTCTGGATTGTATTCGTCAATGGGTGGGATCTGGGGGATATCAGACTATTCCTTGATCTTTTTGGAGATTCGGGATGCCAAACACAAATCCCATTTTCCATTTAAGTTCAATTCGACTTAGCTCTCTGAAGTATATTTCCACAAACTAGTAAGAGAAAATTGGACTCGCTGTAGCCCGGATAATAGAGCCCCAATGGCTAAGGTTATTGCAAACAACTTGACCCGTCTAAAATTGAAAACCATCAACTGGGTGAGGAACAAGCAGCAAATGGAAGAGGCTGAGCTGAAAAGGATTGAATGGATCCTTAAAAAATTGGAAAACGCAGGGTTTCTAGTTATTCAACTGTTGGATATCAACAGGCTGGTTGAGCTCCGGTGGTCCATGCACTGTTAGCGTTTGTTACAGTTCTGCAAACGTAAGACCTTTACAAACAACGCCCTGCGGCCATTACCCTCCAGTCATAAGCTCATTACGAAACGATAAGGAATAGACAGCCAGCAATGGAACCCCCTCAAGGGGAGGCTATGGAGCCTCCCCCCACTGATATGAAAAATGTTCTGTGACACATAGAAAACGTCAGGCAGGACAACCAGGAAAGTATCGGAGCAGAGCACGAAGATGCGCCAAAGAATACTGACAAAAATGAAGCACCCAGAGTAACGTCAGCGACCTGCAAGCCTATAGCAGTTGATAGACCTAAGATTGAGCTCCCAAGTCAACGAATCAACACTCAAATCCAATATATGAAAGATCATGCATTGATTGGAAAGTTCATAGGCTTTTGGCCCACAGAGAAAGCATTGCATGGCTGGATAGCAGCCAAATGGAAACCAAAAGGGCACATTACTTTGCAGTTAGGATCTAAGGGTTTCTTTACTGCAATCTTCAACTGTTTGGAGGACTGAAACAGGGTACTGAATAATGGACCATATTTTTTCAATGTAGCTGGACTGTATCTGCGAGATTGGATTGAGCGTTTCAACCCGGACAAAGAAGATCTGAGCTGGGCATCGGTGTGGATTCACCTTTACTCCCTCCCTCTGGAGTACTAGGATGAAGATTCGCTACAAGATATTGGGAATGGCTTGGGAAAATTCATCAAAGTTGCAGAGGAGACGAAACTCAAGCAATACACCTCCTATGCGTGGATTTGTGTATATATGCACCTCAACAAAGCTCTCCCAGATGCGGTAAGCCTTTATCATGATGATTATGAATGGATACAGTTAATAGATTATGAGCATGTACCATTCCGTTGTAGAAAATGCCACGCCCTAGGCCATTTATTTCGTGATTGTCCTTCTAACTTGAAAACCTCAACCACTCCCACTGTTGCGGGATTTTATCCCCTAAGGCTCTTGCATGGAACCCTAGCAAACTGAAAGTTGTCTAAATCAAGAAACATGCACACACACAGCCATTATGCTAGAAAAAGCTATTTCTAAAGTAAGAAGGACGTACCTCAGGTCCTACGTTCGGGTAGTTCCTCAAGGGTTCAAACCCTTCTTCACGTCCCTTCCACTCCTTTGCCCTGCAAAACCAACAATTCCAAAGAATGCAGCAGTATATGGACAAATATTTATATGAAAATCATCTTTATGTTATACAAGAAAGGATTTAGTTATAAACTTTTAGACATCCATTCATACATGAAATTCAAACATGAACATTATTAACATAAAGAAAGAAGCATATCAGGAACAAGACATGTTTCTTTATTAGACAAATAGAATAGTACAAAAAAGAGCAATATCACCTGAGCAACTTCTGTAGGCTCAAAGCTCAGCCTCCTTCTGGATCCGTCCCACCTCAAGCCTCTAGTAGGTCTCCTTCCAATACTCACTCCAAGATGTCATAACTAAGGGATGAACATCAAATCACAAGGAAACAAAGGTTTCCTGTACAAATGGGGGAAGTGCAGAAGGAACAAGGGTCTTCAGACCTGATCAGGGGGAAATCTCAGTATAATAACCTTTCTCTCCCTTCTCTCCTCCCTTAGGGATTCCCTTTGGTGTCTTTTTATACCAATTCCAAAGTAGTTTTTTAGTTAGGAATTGGTTGGGAACAGTTGAGGCCATGGGCACTAATAGGTGATTAGCAGGTAAAACCTACGATCTCCGCCCGAAAATAAGGAGTTTTATATTTTTTTAAGTGTTTTAATACATATACGCGGGTTGGGTATATATGAACCCGCGTATACACGCGTTTAACTCAGGGCAATGTCGCGTACAGGAAATAAAACACTGTTTTTTAGATTTTGGACCAGGTCTGGAAGGAGGGGTTGCCCTCGGCCATAAGTGCAGCATCACAAACCATAATAGTGAGATTTGGAGCTATAACAGATGCCCCCTAATATATGAGGTCAGAAGGGGTACATGATGGCCGAAATATATTAAGCAAGTACATGGAAAGGAAATCTGCCAAAAGCCGAGGAGTACTTCACCAGAATTGAGCCTGCCAAGCCACAAAAGAAGATCAGAAAGAAACATTGTCTGAGGCGGGCATACCCATGCTCAGAGAAAGCAAAGCATGTCCGCATATCAAGAACAAGCGGATCCACTAAGTATACAAGTATAAATGACTGGAAAATACATAATGGATCATCTGATCATGATCAAACAAGTACATGTCTGAATATCACATATAAACTGTCAATGATGCTGGAAGATACAACGGATCACTGATATCAAAGACTGATCCCAAAAGGTATCAACTGAACATGATGGAAAAAGGATGGTACTGCACTGCAAAATCAGGTGTCAGCATATAGAATGTTGCCATGACTGACTGCAACATATAAGGTGGAATGGTATCAACTAGCAGCAACAGGAGCAATTGTCAAGTGAACCAATGAATGTTGATACAACCTGAGGTCTTGACCGACCGCCGTGGTACATTTCTACACCATGGGAATAAATGATCTGAATTTGACCATGTGAGAAATCGTTTGATTACCGGTCATTGATGTATATCGCTAACAAACGCGAGACTACTCACCGATAATGATAATGAGCGTCAAGGTACCCAGTACAAACTAACAAGTGCGAATAAATGAGCTGAAGTCGAACACCTGTAAGAATCTATTGATCAGGAGACAATGATGGTTTCCCACTATTGATAGCGAAGGATCTGCCACTAATGACTGCAAACCCCAAGGTACTGCCAAATGGACTCTAGATCTTTGCCCCAGAGCAATGAGTTGGAG
>APFE030929082.1:0-14960 GCA_000404065.3 Pinus taeda | reverse complement strand
TCAAGGAAAATTCCAAGAGCCTGCTGCTTCTTTTCCCCACCCTTTTGGGGAGAAGTGATCATAGCTGTTTGTAACTTTTCAAGGAGTTATTGTAACTATTTCCATTTAGTTTTCCCTTAACTAAACACAATTCACTTTCTTTAAACAAATTGTCGTGATGTTGTGGCTTTTTCCAACCTTAACTTCTTAGCAACTATCTTAAGTAAAATAAAAATTTTATGAGTTCTACTTAAAGCTTGGTAAAAAAAACAAAAATAAATATTGTGCAACAAGGGGTGTTATAGAATATGACTATGAACATAAGTGTAATGTTTGGTAAAAAAAATACAAAAGTAAATATTGTGCAACAAGGGGTGTTATAGAATATGACTATGAACATAAGTATTGGGCTAGAGGGTACTATACAACTCAGTATGGGGGATGTTATAATGTCTATAAATGAGTGTAAATATTTAAATGTTAGTTCAATATGAGAGATATTTTATGTTATAGAATATGACTATGAACATAAGTAGTGGGCTAGAGGGTACTATACAACTCAGTATGGGGGGATGTTATATTGTCTATAAATGAGTGTAAATATTTAAATGTTAGTTCAATATGAGAGATATTTTATAACGTCCGTAGAAGGAAGCATTGAACTAACATGAAGCATTGAGTTAAATAATATTAGTAATAAAATATAAAGTAAAAAGTAATAAAAAGGAAAATCTTTTCAATTCAATTTACTATTTTCTAATTTTATTTTATTAACAAAATTACAAACAACTTTTACCAAAAAAAATAATAATACACATATCCATCACTAAATAAATTTTAAAAATTAATAATTCATTTGAATAACCATGATTATAGCAATATGATTATAAAAATATAAATTTTATATATTATTATAATTAATAAATATATCATTAAGATAAAATATTTTTAGAAATTGTGAAATTATACCAAAATAAAATGCATTTATAAATTAAGATCCATTTGACTATATAAATTAAAAGAGTGATGTATCCCTATCACTAGATGTAGAAATTATCCCGTCAGAAAAATTGCATATTTAGTTTTCAAAGTTAAACATTGTAATTTGTATTGACCAATGCTCAACTAATATTGGTCAAGAAAAAATATATTACTATAATCATAATCCTTGTCACTAAAGGTAGAAATTATCCCCTCAATAAAATTGCATATTTAGTATTCAAAAGTTAAACATTGTAATATGTATTGACCAATGCTCAACTAATAATGGTCAAGAAAAAAATCCATTACTATAATCATACTTTAACAAGGAATAATAAGTTGATATCTAAACTGAAAAAATTAATTACAAAAAAACATTCATTAAATTTGGTGGGTAGTAAGCACTCATACATTTACATTTTTACTCCCAATTGTTAAAGTGTTGAAGAACACATACATAAATGCAAATATGTTATTAATCTAAATATGACTTATTTTCATGAATTTATATTTCAATTTTTTTTTCAAATCTTTATAATAAAAAGGTATTGCACAAATACCTACAAATCATGGAATAAATATTGCAAATATATCTATAAATTATGATAGAAAATATGTGAGACAATTATCTACACGATATTGTTTTGTGCAAAAGTTATAATAATACAGTAAAATTATTTTCAAAACATATGTTTGAAAAATATTTTTTTATAATATTGAAAATAAATATTTATTTTTGAAAATAAAACATTATAATGCTCAACTCATAATGGGTAACTAGAAATGTAATGTTATTCTCCTTCCTTAATAAATGTTAACACTGATTCATATTAAGAGTGATTATACTGGAATGATTCATAATTAAATTTAATTAACAAGCATTCAAAAAAAATTCAAGTTATATTTAACTATATATATCATCAACTGTGGGAATATTACATTAAAAATTAAATTTATATATATCTAACTTGTGTAATAAAAATTCCACGTGTTTGTGTGGGTGAGAGAAATCTAACTAATCAATAGAATGACTTATTTAGACTAGAATCTAGTAGCACAACTTTTTGAACAAATTGTAATTTTTTGTTATTTAAAATTCGATATTTACTCTGATCTGGGAGCGGGAGAGGAATTAAATATAAATATATTAGTTATATATAAAATTATGAAAATTTTAATAAATCTAATATTAGGTACAATGTGTTATAATTGATTTACTTTACTTTCATTTTTACCTTTGTTACCACTACTATATATTATATTCTATATATATATACATCATTTTAAATTTTTTATTATTTTTCATTTAAATTTTAAATTTGTAGATTTTTCTATAAATTATATATATATTATATATATATATATATTTATTTTTTTTTCTAAGTAAGATTGTTCTATTAATATGATATAAAAAAGTAGTTATAGTGAGGCCTGGCTTCAAAAGTACTGAACATCATTCATCATACAATGAGACTATATATTGTTGACTGCCCCATCAAAGGGGAAACCAGTCTAAGAAATCAAAAGAGCCCCCACAAGGGTTATCAGTTTTGACTAAAAAACAACAAAACATTTTAGACATTGCAGATTCATAACCAAAAAATGCACAAACTTAACTGTAAATTCCCAGTCATCAAGAAAAAACATCCATCTGGCAAAAAGTGACACCTGGCTGCCAAGTGTCATGACAAGCGGTTGTCCAGGGCTAGTTCTTCCATAATCGGACATGCATATTTGTCTGAATTGTCATCCTCATCTGACGTGCCACTGCCTTGTGCTGGATAGACTCCCTCGATTGCTTGCACCCACACGCATTCCAGATGTGTCGCCCCATCGACTGCCTGAGGCCTGTGTGTCACCAAGCTTGCCTTCCGCAGCTTGCTACCTGCCAGCCAACACTTTAATATGCAGGGCGGCTCTATCTTCATTTGCTTGCTATGTGTTGGGGTTGAAAATGCTCTTGTTGCTTGGTTTTGCCTTATTCAGGTCATCATTGTGCTCAGGAAAAAGGTGCTGGCAGATCAGTTTCTTCAATGAAAGTGATTGTAACAATGACTATGATTACGGGGCAATTTGGGGTGCTTCAAAATTGAAATTGCATGGTATGGGGAGCTGGATGTAGAGGTAGAGGAAAAGTGGTTGTGTGAACTGCAACATCCGCTGTTCTTGTGCCTTGGAGCCTAGCTCTTCCCCGTCCGCTGCGGGTGTCTGGGTAACGCCTAGAGAAGGAGTTATGTGTATTGGTATTGTCAGCAAAAGATGCAGGGGAGACAAAGTTAGGGCTAGATGTTGCAGAAGGGCAGATGCTTCCACCGCGAGTGCCTCCTCTCTTGCTTCGCATTCGATGTCAGACCATAGTAGGATTGAAAGCTGGGATAACAATAGAGGGGATGGTGGAGTAACTGTGCGAAGAATGGACAAAAGAAGTCTGGGCCTGAGCTAAGCTGCAGAGTCTGGTGTGGGAATAATGAAATCCATTGCCTAGGTCAATGCAACTTAGCAACCAGCATCGACTACCTATTGCAATGCGCGAACATGGCTCTACGACCTGCAGAGGGAAAACACAATGGATCAGGGGGGAGGAATTACATAATGGTTTTCAGGCGCCATTGCTATGAGTTTTATGGTTCTGTCTCAGCCATAGCATTCATTTAGTGGCACCTGCAAGGTGCCTTGAATGTGTCTCAGGTTGGCATGGGGGAAAACGTAGGTGGCCATGTGGCCAGCGCTTTTGCCCGCCCGACTGTCTCATCATCTTAATTACCTTGATAATCACCCACATCCGGGTTCTATAAAATTATATTAATAAATACTAATGTATTTATTAATTAAAATATCTTTAATTTTTTTTTTGACAATTCTAATATTCATATAATTTATGTATGTCCGTATATGTATTTTTTTTTTTAATATAAAAAAATTATTAACGTATAAGTAAATATAAGTAAATAAGTGATTATTTTGTGTGTAATTTTTAAAATCAATGTGATATTATTAGGTTAAAAGTAGTGGGCTATGTGGAAGGATTAGTGAGAAATTATAATGTTTGAAGTCTATTTTAAAATTTGATTAGCAAATGGTTAAGGCAGCCGTGGAAATTACTCTAAAAGTCATTAAGTGAAGGTTTCATTTACCATATAGTCGGATCAAGTTACTCCCATCACTAGCGGTAAATTATTTCAAATGGGAACAAAATCCAAGAAGGTATGCGAGGAAAATACCCGAGGCATCTTAGAGGAAGACTGGAAAATATTACTTCTTGAAAGACGATGATGTTGAAAATGACAATGTTGAGGAAAAGCACGACAATACTAGTTAATGTATCCTTGAGTTTGTGAGTTCATGGGCTACACTGGTAAATTCTTAATGCCCTTGAACTAACCTAGGGAGGTCTTTGTCTACTACTATTATGGAAATCGAAACTTGCACAGGCGGAGAAGTTACATGAGGAGCAATCATCTCATTGCTTTGTGATTTTCCTGCGCAACTTAGATTTGAGTAGGAATTACTTTGGGTTATTGCATTTTCATAACAAAAGAAGATAATGTAAATGTAATTTTTTCTTTGTAAAATTTTATGATATGTACAATAATGATTTATTACAAAAGAATGGAAATTTCAATTTTTTCAAAATTTGTATTGGATCTATTATGAAAGAATGCGAAAATATTTATGTTAAGAAAATTGTATTTTATTGAATGGTTATATGTAACATCCCTACTGTAATAACTCAACATAATAAGAAATTATGAAATATTTACGAGTTAGTTGTGAAATTGATTCTTGTTATTCGAGAAACCGAATGAGAAATCAATCGAATAGAGGAGGGAACAGTTGGAAAATGGTACCCAACTTAATCAACCACATATTCAACCACAACAACAGTGACATGGGGGAGAGTAGTGGTTAACGTTTTCTTGTTTCGGACTTTGAAGGCTTTTGTTGGGAAGGCGTGCGTACTTGCCTTCCTAGAATTCCAACAACCAGCTGCATGATTATTGATGTTATAAGACCTGCTCGGTTTCTCCTACTGTTTGGGGTGGATTGTGGAACATAGTCAAGTTTTCATAATCCCTCATCAGTGCTGGGGAGGCATGGAGCGTTGCCTTCATCATTGTCATCATGATGTAGGGTTTGCAATACAAGGCCGGTGGATCATCGCCTCCAGGCACCATGACCTCCACGTCCTGCAGGAGACTGGCCATCGCTACGTTGCAATTGGGTGGAGCTTAGTGGAGGACGCCGAGGAGGAAACAATGACCATAGAGTTAGCCACGATGAGCCTAAGCCCTTTGGAAGGAGTGCAGCGCCTCGCCTCTGATAACATGGTCCTCGTATTTAACATCACTTACTACTGCATGTGCCACGTGGTCAAGTGCCTCCTCTACGGCGTCGGGGTTAATCCGGCCATTTTCAAGCTCGATGAGGAAGGGAAAGGTGCTGAGAACTCGGTTATGGAGAAGATTCTAGTGAGATTGGTCGACAGAAATCCTGCGATGCTGGTGGTTTCCATCGACGAAGAGCTCGTCAGTGACCTCGATCGCCTCATGGCCGTGCAGATCAGCTGTGAGATCATGCCCAAATTGAAGCAAGCCGAGGCTCTATGGCTTTAGAGAATCAGAATTTTTGCTGGCCTCAATTTTTTCTGTTTTCTTTGGTGATAGATCAATTAATTAATCACCTTTTCTCGTGGCATATAAGGACACAAATATCTCTGAAAGTCATACGAGACTAGAGACCGCTAATGAGAAATTGCCCAGGATTCGAGGAATGCCATTAAGAGGAGTGCCTGTCGAGTTCTTTAGATATTACCTCGATTGCATCAGGTGATGGAGGTAACACTACAATAAAACCCTGTGATTAGCATCCCTTTTTGCTTCCTTTTTTGCATCTAGAGACCATTTTTGGTGTTATTTGGGTCCATATATCAAATATGGTGCAAAACTTGATGTAAAGTTTTCACCGAGCTTTGCACCGAGTCTTACTTCAATTTTAACACCAAGTATTATAATAGGTTTTGCACCAGATTTTAGACCAAGTTTTACACCACGTTTTATGCCAAGTTTTGTGCCATCCTTTACACCATGTTTTGCATCAAGTTTGGCATCTAATTTTTTTCACCATCTTTTGCATCCTCTATTGCATCAACTTTTTGCACCTACACTTGCATCAACTTTTACATCATCTCTTGCATCCTCTTTTGCATCATTTTCTCAATCATTTTTTGCATCCATTTTTGCATATTTTTTGCATCCGCTTTGTGCCAAGTTTTACATTGAGGTTTGTGTCTATTTTTTCCATCTAATTTTGCATCTACTTTTGTTGCATTGAATTTTACATATTGTTTTGCATCCATATTTACATCCTCTTTTTCATCTATTATTGTGTCCACTATTGCATCAATTTTTATTGTGCCCTAATTTGCACCTAGTTTGTCACCTCCCTTTGCACCCTTTTTTGTTTCTAAATTTTCATCCAGAATTGCATCCTCATATACATTTGGGTTTTCATTGACTTTTACATCTATTTTTAATCCCTTTTTATATCCAGTTTTGCGTCAAGATTTGCATAAGGTTTTGTGTCTCGGATTGCATCTACTTTTGCATAGAATTTTGTTGGATCAACTTTTGCATCATATTTTACATCCATTGTTGCACCCATGTTTACATCCACTTTTGTTGTGACACAATTTATGCCATGTTTTTTTACTTACTATTGTACCCACGTTTTCTTCCAATTTTGCATCCATCTTCGCATCCTCTTTTTTATAAAATATTGCATCTATTTTTGCATCCACTTTTGTATTGGGTTTTGCATCTCATTTTGTATTTTTTTGCATGTAATTCCATTGCATCCATATTTTGCATCCAATTTTGTTTCTCATGTTGCACCCGTGTTTGCATCCACTTTTACATCCCTTATAGCATCTTGTCTTGCATCTAAGTTTGCATCTTTTTTCTTGTCTATTATTACATCCAATTTCTCACCCACTTTTTTTGTGCTATGATTTGTGTTGTATCTTATGCCTATAGTTGCAACCCACATTTTCTTCCATTATTGCATCCACATTTGCATCCTCTTTTCTGTCCAAGTTTGCATCGAATATTGTTTATGTTTTTTGCATCCCATTTCAAATCTACTTTTACATCCACTTTTGATTCGTCCAATTTTGCAACTAATTTTGTGTTCACTATTGCACCCATGTTTGGCCCATGTTTACATCCCTTTTTTCATCCAATTTTTCCTCCTTTTTGCATTCAAGTTTGTGTCTTTTTTTTTTCATCCATTGTAGTATCCACATTTGTTTCACCACAATTCATGCTAAGTTTTATGCCTACTATTGTGCCCATGTTTTCTTCCACTTTTTCATCCATGTTTGAATCCTATTTTGTGTTCAAGTTTGCATAAACTATTGCATCTACTTTTTCATCCACTTTTGTGTCAATTTTTCTGTCTTGTTCTGCATATACTTATGTTATGTCCACTCTTCATCCAAATTTATGTGTATTTTTACCCCCATTTTTTTTGTTCACTTTTGCATCCCTTTTCCAACACACATCATATTTTTTGCATTGATGATATTTCTTATGACATTGAGAATTATGAAGAACTGATGACAATGCCAATCATTATAATGATGATGATAATGAAGATGATGATGATGACATGAATTGTGATTGTTATGATAATGACAATGATGATAAAGACAATGGGAGTTAAAATGACAATGATGAGGATGATGCTAATAACCTTGGCCATTATTCCCAATTTTTAAATGTTCTCATGGTCAAAATCATAATAACTGTCTTTGGCTTCATCTTCTAAGTCATCATCATCTGATCATCATTATCATTGTTTTCATCTTGGTCATCATTAAGAACAATAATGACATGAATGATGATTATGACGTTCATGATGAAGATGACAACAATTATGTTAAAATTATATTCATTATGATGATGGGGATGATGACAATTATAATGACGATGATAATGGTAGTAATGATGATGATTATCGATCATCTCTGAAAAATAAAGTTGTTATTTTTCTTGCATATATCATGTGTCCTAACAACCCTTTTCGAGCACTCGTAATATTTTTTAGGTTGATGATATTTCTTATGATGCCTATAATTATGAACAATTGATGACAATATCCATAATCATGATGATGATGATGATTACATGAATGGTGATTATGAAGATAATGAAATGATGACATTGATGGTGGTGATGATGGCAATAATGAAGATGATGACCCTCCCTATAAACTAGGGAGGTACTCATAATGAGACAAAAAAATACTCTTAATTTGAAATATTCATATAAGAAGGGATCTAGATTGATAAGCATAAACGATGATTTACATCATCATATCCAACATTGTCAAAATAGTAAGGCCTTGACTAACAAGTTTATCTCTGCATTAGATCAGAGCACAATGTTGGGAGGCATAAATTTGGACACCACTGCCTCTCTAGGCACTAACCCCACTAGGATTTTCACCAGGTATGTCCTCACATGATCATTTCCTAATCCACTATTATAATATTTGACACCAGGAAATGTTAATCCTCATGACTATTCTTATCTTGGATTAATGTACTTGAGTTATGGCAATTATTCCTGGTCAAAGTCAAAATTCTCAAAGAATATTTGTCCCAAATGTTTATCCAATCAACCATTCTCCCTACTAGTGCCTTTTGCTAGGCTTACGATTGTTATTCCTAGCCATAGTACATGACACATGGATAATATGGTGTCTACCCTGACTCCCTCTCAACCAGAGAGGAGACATCCACAAGCATAAGATTTTCTCAAGAATACCCATCATTTTCATAGAGAATTACATCATTAATTTGTTTTCATCACATGACGCCTTTATGATTAAACATTCATGGATTTGTGGCAAAGTGTTTCCCCTTTTGTCATTTGTGATGAAATAAAATCAAAAAGTGAAAGCCAAAATCATTAAAGATACACTATATTGATTTATCTATGTCTAAACTCTAAGGTTGAAGTGAAAATTCATGTAAATATTATATCTATGAGTCGTGCCAAACTTATGAAAACCTTATTCCCTAAGTCCTATATTTAAGAAAATGAAAAAGAAAGAAAAATAAGGGCCAATGAATGGTAACTCATGTATTCTCTCCCTTTTTGGAAAATATATGAATATATACACTCCTAGTCACACTTGATCACATGTTTGTGATGGTTAAATAATGAATTCCTCTTTTCTCCTTGCATTTTCACTTCATCATATAAGCACCTAATTCAGGATGTAGGGAATGTTTTTTTCCTATGGCTTTCATGTCTACTCTTGGTTTATTAATGTCACACTACTGTCAATTTATATGATGGAGTGAAATACATAAGTTTGTGGAGTTATTAGAGCGGTGTATTAAGTTAGTCAACACACACACATGTATTACATCTCATTGGTCCACATGTGTGGGTTGGAGACTCATCGCTTGACAACTTTAATGGAGACAACTTTATGGTTTTAATGGTATAGCTTACAAAATATCTTGTTAAACATTGTGATTCATCCTTTCTTTTCCTTGAGACACTTGATAATATTGAAGTCACTCCCAATAATCCATGGAGATGGGGAGTATAAATTACTTGTGCTAGAAATATAATTGAGATTTAGAGGTTTTCCATCTGTGATATTGGAGTCATAGACATTGGATACATGGTAGTAGTCCTTGATGTAAATTAACTAAAATTGTATTGTCATAATGTGAAAAGAGGTAAACATATTGGTAACCTTGATGTCTTGATGATTTCAAATAATAACCATTCCACCCAAGTATCTCTAAGCATCAATCACTACTACCTGGAAATTCCTCTCCCATTTTCTAATTATATGAGGTTGAAACTCACTTAATATTTTTTCTTCTTATATCAACATTATTGATGGGTGCTTTGAATACCATTTTTATTTTAGGAGTGTTTGTTTTCCTTTACTATTGAGGCCCCTCATGTTCCATGAGACTATTTTCGTCGAGAATTTACATAGAAAGGAAGTATAATGTGACTAAAAAAAACATGTCTCAAGATTTAAGTGCTTGACATTCACTCATGACTCCTATATTTCCTTAAACCTGGGACCCGAATGGTGGAACTGAATGGCCTTAAGGGGAAATTGAACAATGAAATCTAAAAAAACCCCGAGGTGACCTTTTTGACTTTATCACATACAATTTATTATACTAAAAAAATATCCATAACAATTTCATCAATCAATGAATCATTAAAAAAAATATCCAAAACAATTTCATCAATAAATGAATCATTGCATTATAAAATACAATTTATAAACATTTTGGGAACGTTTTGCTAAAACATGCTCAAAAACCAACATATTTAATATTAATATTTAACAATAATATGGACAATAAAACATTTTGATAAATTAAATAACATATTATAAAGCCTAAAAAACATCACTAATAGAAAACTATAAAGCATGCAACTAATGGAAGTCACCACTCAAGGCCACCATAAGACAATTAATCTATTAAGACCAAGATTAATGGGGACAAACATCTACAAAGGACAAAGCCAAACCTATTTTACGTTTATTGTTTTATTAGCCTAGTTCAAGATGAACATTTCAAGATATCATGAAGAACATAATTAGTTTTATTGCATTAAGAAAACCCAAGCACATTCTATAACTTAGCAAGGAAGATATGTATAACACCCATCTCAGCGACACAACACATGGCATTGAGTAACTTTTTTATATATAATTTAAACTCTTATCATAAAATCACAAATTTAGCATGAATGGAATGTTTAAAATCAATTTTTGTAAAAACGAGATATATTTTTCTTAAGAAAAAAAAAACAACCAAAAAATAAATATATTGTTTTAGAAAATAAAAATAAAAATATCTAAAAACCTAATATATATTAAAATAAACTAAAACATAAGCAAACTAGAATTTGAATTTGACACTGTTGTTCACTTTCGGAAACTCATATGGTTGAATGTGATCTCTTTATCCTCATCTTTATCTTTTTCCTAAAAAATAAAGGCATACAAAAGTGTGAAAGAGCCATAAAGCATCAGGAAGATTTTTCCTGACCACAAAAACATCTAAAAAGTGGAAAAGGCCATTTTTATATGAGGAAACATTATTCACCCAAAAGAGTTTTCCCAAATCGAACTAATGAGGAATTTGGCAAATCTTCATAGCCTTCACATTCCTATATATTGGAGGCCTGGCCATTGAAGAAATGATGGGAATTCTTGTATTGTCACACTGCTGAGATCTATCTTGAGAGGGAGAGTTTTGGAGCTATGAGTTGGGGGAGGTGCTGTTGCAACTACATCTGATTGTTGTAACTTTCCTCCAACTCCTTTATTCATATATATTAGTTGTTCTTCCTTCCATATGTTTCTATTCATTCTTTACTTCTTCTATTTAACTAATGGATGTATGGAATTTTGGTTTGTATTTATCTATTCAATAATATTTATATGTTTCTAATAGTTTCGATTATCAAGATATTATACTATGAAGGTTGCTTTATTCTCTCGCTTATGTCTAGGACCAAGCTTTGGAGCTAGCTAGGAGCACTTCCTAGCTATATTAAAAACTCCAAGAAGACCTACATGCGAGGACTCACAAGAATTCATTCTCTTTTCTTAATCTATACTCTACATCTTGATCTACTAAGAATACTAAGCCTTAGAGCAACCTTTCTCTTAATTGGTTTGTCCTAGTTTTTCGGGATAAACTGAGAGGGTTTTATTTTCATCTAACCATGCATTAAATCCTAGAAAAATGATATTTAGAAACTTTAATATCTTTCACTATGTAAATGAACCTAATAAAATGAACCCATAGAGGGGGTTATAAATAGAAATAAAAGTAAAAGTTTCAACAAGAAGCCAAAAGTGGATTTAACCATGGATGCCAATTTGGGTGTAGAATTGGATGTTAAACTAGCCATCAAAACAAGATGCAAGCAATGATAGAAAAAGGGTTGTAAAGTAAAATTAAAAAATGGTGCAACACTAGACACAAAAAAGGGAACAAAATAGGGCATATGAAAGGATACTGAATTGGGTGCAAACAAGGATGAAAAAATGGACACCAAAATGAGGATTCAAAGAATGGTGTAAAATTATGATGAAAAAGGATGTAAGAAAAGAGACAAAACAAGATGCAAAATGGGACTAAAAAAGGGTGAAACCAAGGATGTCAAAAATGATGCATAACTAGATGAAAATTCAATCTAAAATCTAGGTGTAAAAGGATATGCAAATGTGGACACAAAATGTGGCAGAAAAAAGGATGCAAATTTGGAAGCCAAAAAGGATGAAAAACTAGATACCATAAAGGATGCAAATTTGGACATAAAAATGGTACAAAATTGGACACAAAAGAAGAAAAGATGGTGCAAAAATGGGCATAAAAATGGCTCAAATTTGGATGCAAACTGAGATGCAAAATTGGATGTAAAATGATGTGCAAGAAATCATTCAAAACTTGGTGTGAAAAAGATGCAAAAGTAGACGAAAAAATGGCTCAAAATTGAATGTAACAATAGACACAAAATGGGATGCAAAGGTGGATGCAACATATGGTTCAACACAGGATGCAAATTTAGATGCTCAAAAGGATGCAAAATTGGATGCAATAAATGGTGTTAAAAATGATGCTAAATTGGATGCAACAAATCATGCAAAATTAAATGCAAAATATCGTGCAAAATAGGAATCTGCAAAAAAGGGAGATAAATAAAACGCAAAAGTGGATGAAAAAAATGGTGCAAAAATGCATGCAAAATTTGGCACTAAATCAGATTCAACATATGGTGTAAAATTGGATGGAAAAAATGGTGTAAAAAAAGGCAAAAAAACTGGCACAAAAATAGATGTAAAAAAATAAGTACAAAATTAGAAGCAAATAATGGCATAAGACTAGATGCAAAAATTTGCATAAACTGGATGTAAAAGAAGGCATTAAATTAGATGCTAAATATGGTGTAAAACTTGATGCAAATTATGACACAAAACTAGAAGAAAAGAATGCCACAAAAGAGGAAACAAAAAATGATGCAAAAATAGATGCAAAAAATTGCACAAAACTAGAAGCAAAACCTATTGTAAAACCAAATGAAAATCTAGGTGGAAAATGTGTTGCAAAAAATGATGGAAAATTTGTCATAAAAAAAATATGAAAAATTTGGTGCAAAAAAGGACACTTTAGAGCCAGATTTAGCGCCAAGCTGCTCATCCCAATTGAGAAAAAAAAAGCACTAAAATCTGGTGCTATATCTGGTGCAAATTGTTTGTTTTGTTGTAGTGTAAGGAGGCTGCCAAGGATAAGATAAGTAACTTGCACCCCTTCTAGAAGGAAAAATATATGTATGTTTTATTTGGAAAGATTTCCTTGCGTTAAATGCCGAATCAATTGTCATTTCCTTGAAAAGGGATATAAGCTTATTTGCTTTGTGTTGCTAGCTGATTTCGAAGTTCTTGTGAAATAGTTATGCATTGCATGCATGATAGGAATTGCTAATGATGTGCTTCTAGACACATAAGTAATCATACTAAGTTTCTTGAAGAAAGAGTATGTTTTATATACACATAAATATGGTTTCTTTTTGGGTAAAGAGTGCATTCTTCATGCATGAAAATAATGACTTTATGTGATATCTCTAGAAAACAAAAATAGAGGTTCTTTCCTTTAAAGGCACATATGAATAATGTTCATACAAGAACCAAGAATCCATACTTGTTTCATCGAAGGATTATGTGCTTGAAGTAAAAGTAATTGTGTTAGGAAAACGAACACATGTGCATGCAAAAAAAAAGGGGTAGCCTTTGTGACATTGGAAATATGATTTTGTGTGTACGTAGAGAAAGTGATTATGTTATCTTTCTTGGAAACGATAATCTCTTCAAAATATTGTTTGCTAGATGAGTTGTGTCGATTTCTTGACTATGGTGCATAAAAGGTTAAGTTAATCCTTGTTATTGTTTCTTGATTTTTATGCATAAAGATGGGTATCTATAATAACTTCTTGAAAGGTAAGCATGAGAAAACCTACATATGGAAAGATAAGAAATGAGGTTATAATGACTTCCTTTTAAGAGAGAAGTATGTAATTGTTTATAGGAAATGATGGTAGAATTCTTAGAAGGAAACATGTGTTGCGTACATTAAAGAATGGCTGTTATGATAGGTTATTGGATGCACAAAGAATGGTCATTGTGTTATAAATTTTAGTAGAAATAATGTGTTAGATCTCTTAAGAGAGTTGTGCATGAGTGTGAATAAGCATTGTGGAAAGTAGAACAAGTATTTACTTGGATATATGTACTAGTTAGTTATTATGTCATGCTTGCTCATGCACTTGAGTAGATGTTTAAAGATCTCTTTTAGAGGTTTATTATTGTTTGATTAATATTGTAACTAATCTTGTTGCCAAAGCTTGTTGACGACAACATTGACAATAAACATTGGCAGTTGGTGCCAAAGAAAGGTGATGTTTAACATTGTGTCAGGAAAAGGATTAATGGTCCATGTAGATGAGTTCGAGTTGCAGGATCGTCCATTGCTAGAACAATCATGCCACATGGAATGTTGCATGTGGCGGTATGTAAGAAAAGGGTTTCATGGAAAACGTATTAACTTTTAGGTAGTTATGTGACAACTTAATGATAGTTCATTGTAATGATTTTATAACAATGGTTAAGGGATGGAATCCCTTATAAGCTATGGAGTGAGGGGTGAAAACCCTCACGAGCGTTTAATAATAAGATTAAACGTTTTATGGTTTTCACCCTACGGGGTTTCTAGGGAATATTGGTGTTCGATGGTGTGATTACCTTTTGTGTCAGTTTGATGATGATGAATCCTTGTTGTTGATGGTTCTTTATTTGATGGCATAACCATAATGTGCAAGTACGAGAATAATTAATATGGCTAAGGAAATCATGAAGTGGATGTAAGGATTCATGAGATAGTTTAT
>APFE030929068.1:225981-257139 GCA_000404065.3 Pinus taeda | reverse complement strand
TCAGGAAATGGAATTGGTGATGTTTTAATGCAAGATGAAAGACCCATTGCTTTTGAAAGTCATCCAATCAAGGGAAATGTTTTACACAAAGCTATTTATGAGAAGGAAATGTTGGCAATACTACATGCTCTTAAGAAAAGGTGACCCTACCCAATGGGAAGACAGTTCAAGGTAAAAACGGATCATGGTAGCCTTAAATACCTTTTAGAATAAAGATTATCCTCTGAAGAGCTACAAAAGTGGGTCATAAAGATGTTGGGTTATGACTTTGAAATCATCTACAAAAAAGGGAAGTAGAATTTGGTGGCAGATGCACTCTCAAGAAAGGATGAGGATGTGGAAGCATTGTTGTGTGCCATTTCTATTATCCAACCAGATTGGATAAGTGAAGCAAGGGAGGAATGGAAGAATGACGAAGAAGTGTGGGCACTTATTTGAAAGTTACAACAAGATTCCAGTATGTCTGATACATTTAGCTGGCAAAATGATTCGTTATGGTACCAAGATCGCTTATATCTCTATAAGAATTCTCAGCTAAAACAAAATATTCTTATGGAACTACACACTTCTCCCTTAGGAGGGTGCTCAGAATTTTTAAAAACTTACCACAGGGTTAACAAGGAATTTTTTTGGGATGGCCTTAAATCAAATATTCAAATATTTGTGGCGAAATGTTTGGTTCGCCAACAAAATAAAGTTGAAACAATTAAGACACCAGGTCTCTTACAACCTTTGCCATTCCAAGCAAACATTGGGAGGAGGTTTCAATGGAGTTTATCATAGGTTTACCCAAGTCTGAGGGAAAGAGTGTCATCATGGTGGTAGTTGACAATCTTACCAAGTATGCACACTTTTATGCTTTATCACATCCATTAAAAGCCAGTACAGTTTCTACTGCATTTATGGAAACAATTCAAAAGCTACATGGAAACCCAAAGATTATTGTAAGTGAAAGGGATCCCATTTTCACTGGAAATTTTTGGACATAATTATTTTCTTATCTTGGTACTCAGTTAGCTCATAGCTCATCTTATCATCCTCAATTTGATGGGAAAAATGAGATAGTAAAAAAATGTTTGGAAGCATATCTTCATTGCTTGGTATTTGATAAATAGACACAATGGGTCAAATGGTTGCCTCTGGCTAAATGGTGGTATAACACTTCCTTCCATACAGCAACAAAAATGACCCCATTTATGGCACTTTATGGATATCAGCCACCATCCATTCCATCATATTTAAGAGAAAATTCTAAGGTTCAAGCAGTGGAACATCACATCGAACATCAACAACAAGTCCTCCAACTCTTAAAGGATAACCTCGTGTTGGCACAAAATAGAATGAAACAACAGGCAGATCAACATCGCAGCGAAAGAAGTTTTGATGTAGGTGATTGGGTATTCCTACGGCTACAACCATATAAGCAAATGTCCCTCAAGCAAGCTAAGAAGGATAATAAATTATCACCAAAGTATTATGGTCCGTACAAGGTGTTGCAAAAGATTGGTACTATGGCATACAAATTGGAGCTTCCTGCAGCTTCTCGATTGCACCTAGTTTTCAATGTTTCATGTTTAAAGAAGGTTATAGGCGACAAGCTCCCAGTTCAAACAATATTGCTAGAACTTGCCGAGGAAGGAAAAATTATATTGGAACCAGAAGCAGTCACAGAAACAAGAACTCGACAGCTACGAAATCGATCAATTTCGAAGTATCTTATCAAGTGGAAGAACTTATTTGCTGAAGATTCCATGTGGGAGGATGAAAATTTTATACAGAAGCATCCAAAACTACTCAAGCATTGAGGACAACACTTTTTTGAAGGAGAGGGGCATGTTGGGTCCCTATAATACTATTGATTACCCCATTACTATTGTAGTTTCATCCCTTATTAATATTGTTGTGCCCCTATTTTCCCCATATTGTTATTATTGTGCCCCATAGAATACTTTTATTATTATTTTGTGGCTTTAGATTATTATTGTTAGGTCACCTGGGTTATATTGTGACTCCTTAGACTCATATATATACAAAGGAGGTTTTTTCATTTGAATGATCCAAGAATTGTTCATTTATGTAATGTAAAGGAGGTTGTCCCCTTGAAGAGGCTGAATTCTAAGGCATTGATCTATCTTTTTTATCTTTTGTTGAGCTGGTTTCATAACACTGATCTAATAATACCATCGACATGTGGTAGGTATGGAGACTTCAAATATGCTAGATCTGAAGATGGCCTTAGAGCATCACGAAAGATTTCATATAGCATGCTAGATTGGGAATAAACCAAATCCAAATATTGGGCATGGGAAATGGATTGATCTTCAGCAACACAACCTCCCATAGCTTTGTTTGTAGGAATTTTAGTTACAAATGATTTGGTAAAAAATTACATTAACAAGTCATCAGTGATTTCAATCCTGATGAGGCAACACTGACGTCTCCATTCATGGATGTGATCAGAGACACGGGTCACATTATCCATTTCAGAGATGTAAGAAAGTGGGTACTGGTTTCGTAACGAACTAGTAACTGGAAGTGAGTGAGGAAGGCCATGGCAAAGGAATTAAAGTCTACATAGGTACCTTGAGGTAACTCAAATTCCCATTTTTTGGAAACACCCATCAAGGTTCGTTGAAAGAGGCGTAGACAAATAAAGTCATCAACTTAAGAATTGGAAGAGCACCATAAGTGATATGTCATCACATGGGCCTCAAGGTCTTCTTTAGCTTTTCCTTCGAACTTTAGGAAATCACTAGGAATCTTAGTGGGAATTGGAGGCCAATATGGTGAATGAAGTATCAAATCATTAGTAAGCCTCGAGACATTTGACAGTTCTAATGTCACTAGAAATGGAAATTTCACGTTGAAAGTCATTTAAGGCCTTTGGTAAGGCCTAGTTTGTGGTTTCCAACCTTGTTTGTAAGGGTTTTACACCCAAAATAGAGGATCTTGACCATAAGGGCCCTGATTTCCCCCCCATTGAGGGACACCATGACCATAAGGAGGGTTTTGTGTAGGGTAGGGTTAATATTGACCAGCCATAGGCCATTGATAACCATATGGTGGATAAATATTTTGTCTGACATATGGATTGTAAGGTTGCTGCAACTGCTGACCCTGGTGGTAAAACTGCTAGCCTTGCTACTGTAGGGGTTGGCCATGTGGCTGCAAGGTTTGGCCTTATTGATATAATGGTTGAGTTTGCTGCTACAAGGGCTGACCTTGTTCACATAATGGTTCACCTTATGGATACAAGTGTTGATTGGGTTGTTCTATAAACATTGTTTGCTGTTGAAAATGCTATAGAGATTTCCCTTGTTTTTGATAGGGTTGCCCTTACTGTTGTAAAGTTTGCTGTTGAACATTTCCTTGAGGGATTCCTTGTTGGTACTGATAATTTCCAATCGATATTTGACCATATGCACCAGGAATGGGATTTTGACCAAGTTGCATATGAGGACCTACTTTTAGAATATAAGGTGGATTTTGGAGTGCTTGTGAGCCATATAGAACATAAGACTATTAGAAGGGTATCTGGGACAAATAAGGCTATTGATATGGAATATTAATCGCCCTAACTTGAATATATGATTTAGCGGGATTAGGAATACCACTAAGAGGTTGACTAGCTCCAACCATGTGAGGTTTTGATCCACTCACATGGGCTCCACTTGAGACAAGAGGGATATTTGGATTTGCCCCCCATACTATGAATGAGGCAGTGCAAAATTTTATCCACTTGATGGGGGATTTGAGGAACGTACAGATGTATAAACCGAAACTGTCGGTTGCACTAGAATGGAAGGTTGAAATGAAGGTAATGGTTGTGTGGGATTAGTCGATTGAATCAGAACTACAGTAACGGTAGTTTGCACATGGATATGAGAGGTCATGTTAGGAATAAATGGAACAAAAGTAGGCATAGCATTCGATGACCAAATTGTATTTTTGTATAATGAAGAAGCACTGGGAGTTCCCAAAGCTAGTTGAGCGAATGGCGTATAACCATGTGGAAGCATAAGCCCACTATTTTCAGCAAGTGGTTGAGATGGAACTATTCTTTTATAAGGAAACCCTTCCGAGGGAAAGTCATATTCAGAGTCATTATCAACATCGGGAGTGTGAGTAGCTGAGACTTTTGGAGGACCTCAAGGAGAGGTTGGAATCTCACCTCCTCAAGCCATATGTAGAAATAGTTGTTGAGGACAAATCTGAGATGGATGAAGAGATAACTCCAAAGGAACACTAGGTTGATCATTTGGATTATAAGGATGTTTGAAGATATCAGAAGTAGATGCTGAGATGATGATGAGTCTCAATGGGGGGGATGGGAAGCAAGGGGTTCAATGATTGGGACAATTCCAAGTTCAAAGCCTTGAGCTTCAAGTGACTGTGAAAGTTCAAGATGAGCTCCTTGTGAAGACCTTTCAGTATCACATGTTGAAGGGGAATTGTGAGGTGAACGCAATGGTTCAACGATGATGAATTTCTCTCAAGAGTAGAAGGAGAAGAGATGATTTCATTGAGGGCTTTTAAAAAATAAAATTTACTAGGTATTACTCAATGTGAGGCCAGGAATCAACTTCATGGATTCGACATGTTATCGTTGGAAGTTAATTTTATAACCTGAAACAAAGAATAAATAAGAAAGGCTAATACTAGGCAATAGGGTTTACCCCATATCTGTGAACCATTACATACAGCTTAGTTGAAACCAAGTATTTAACTTACAATGGTTGATCTCCTTGAATGTCGTGTTTGGTGTATCATACTTACAAGGGAACTAACTCGATTAACCGTGGCTAAAGGATAACAACCTAATGGGGTCTCCTAATATATACTCGACAATACGGGAAGCACAAGTCCATGTTAGTGCTATATAATTCATAATTGTTAGGTGAGAGTATTCCCATATACTTTCCATACTTAAGTGCCTCCTATATACCCGAAAGTACTGGAGAACCTTCGATATACTTCCGTATTGTAATGGGATTTCACCCCCGGGATACAATGGACGTAGTTAATGACAACTATTATGTTTAAATATGTAAGTACACATCTGTAGCCTAGACCTTGTGATATTTTCATTAGGTTAGAAATTATCCTTAGGTTAATTGAGGTAAATTATAAGTTTATCTTGAATTGGGTTTCAATTTTATGGCTCAACGATGTGACATGAATTACTATAATGCAAGTAAATGAAAAATATGAAATACTTTCATTCGATGAAGGATAAACTAATGAGGGAAGAGAGAAAACCAAATAATTCACCAACCAAGCAAAATGCATCAAAACATAAATCCCCAAATTTTTCAATGCAAGCAGCAAAAATGAAAATTACTCTTTCACTTTAGCTAACAATGAAAATGCAATCTTATGAGAAAAAAAATTACTTTCTTTCACTAAGATGAACTAATATTTTGTTCTTTTTCTTTCACATTGATTTGAAATGCAAACTAATGCATAAACAAAGGAAAAATGTGTGTCAAAACAACTAAAATGAAATTTTCATTCAGTTTTGGTCTCGGACAAAAATCGTTTCAAAAATAATTAAATGAGGAAATCCTTTCACTTTTCTTTCCGAAACAATGAGATCAAACATGCATACACTTTCAGTTCCACCAAACCAAAGAGTCATAATATACATTTGACAATGGAGAATTGTTTTTTTTCAAAGAACCAATATGACTCAATACTTATGAAAACAACTTCAGATATAGGACCGAAAGCAACTTGTAAATGGTGTCCTGACCACAGTAAAATCCTAAATGGAGGCAATCAATCTCATAGAGACAAGCCAAGTGATGACTGAAGGGTGACCTAGATGTAGAAATCCTAGAAGACAATATAACTTCAATCGCACATCAACATAAGCCAAGAGACAATTGCAACCACTAAAGGATAACAACTAAGACAAACACATTGTAATTACATTGGAAAAACACTCACACAGGTTGAAATCCACTGAAAATAAGAAGAAACCCTAATTTTTTCTAGCCTCTCAGATCAACGCACCTATTAAAGGCAAAGCATGGATGAAAGGTAGAGAAGTGCAACTATTAATTCAAAAGTAGCAGTGAAAACAATTTTGTAAGACCATAAAATGTGCTTGGCAAGAAAAATAAGGGAAAAATAAAAATTCTTCGAAATTAGACCAAGCTCAACACTCTCAAGAAAAAACCAGTGATTGTATAAAACTATAGTTATGCACAATAGCCAAGAAATCGATGCTTGGTCAAACTCATCAAATAATCATATCAAAGAAATGGATGGAAAGGTTATAGATTCCCCAACGAAGTCACCATTTTGTTGTCTAGGTAAATCCTCTCTACAGACATAGATGACACCTCTAGCCCAATAAGTGGGTCTAACAATAAACGAGACAATCTACAAGACATTTTCCTAGATTACAATCAAAATGAGAGATGCAGAAGGAGACCTACCTTGTTAAAATGCTATAATTCACTCCTTTGTTGAATATATTGATCGCTTGCTCCTCACACTCAGTCATTACTACTTACATCGTTTGAATACTTACACAAGAGGTAAAATACACAACAAAGCATAAAAGTACAACAAACATAATCGAATGTAATCCACTCAATAAATGAAGGAGCATTAAGATAAATGAAGCATTAACACAAGAATTTATTGAATGTGAACCGAAATTTTCATATACTAATAAACAAAATAGGAAGCATACAATCTAGGCCTTGATGTTAGTAACCCTACTTGAGTGAATGTCCAAGTTCAAGCTCAATCTCTCCAAGCACTCCTTCTCCAAGCCAAAGTGAATATCATGTAGGCACTATCTTAGCATAAGGGTGAAAATAATTAGAGACCATGTTGGGCACCAAATATGGCTATCTTTTCCTTAGAGTTTTACCTATCCTTTCATCCTTTTTGCACCAATGATATGCATTAATTGTGATAAACTCACAAGGTAAACCTCGCTTCTAACGACTCTTGGAATATTTAATTGATGAAGTAAGGTCATGGGGCTCTTCTTATGCAAACTAATAAACTTTTCTATTTCTGTAGATTTTTGTGAACATGTATTGCATTCAAAACTCACAGTATCAATCCCACATTTACAATAGTTGTTCGGAAATGCTACAAAATCATAACCAACTCTCAGCTAGTCATAGGCTTATTTCAGATCTTTATTGTTCTCTCTCTCTTGGCAATTAGTTGTTGTTCTAGCAATTGTATATTTTTGGGCATTAGTTTCCATATTTGGGGGAATATGTCTTTCCCATGTATTTGAATAAAAGGGGTTTTGTTCCTGTGCAAAGGAGTTAGTCATCCAGAGATAGACATTGTAACAGTTCTTCATATATTAATTGAATGCAAGCAAGTTTGTTTTTCCTCTCCTAGCCGTGAGTTGACGCAGCCCTGATTAGAGCGCTGGGCCTGCTCTCCTAATTAGGTGCTTCATATTTTTTTATGTGTGTTCTTTCTTCTGTTGTGTGATAATTTATTATTGTTGTTACAATTCTTTAATTAATTGTTGTGAATTCCTTTTTAAGTTCTTTGATTTATTTCTAATTACTCTTACAGTGATGCTTTGATTCTTTAGCTATGAATCCTTGGTTTATGTTAGATTGTAACCTTGCCCTGCATATACCTTGCACATTACCTTGAAAAATGTACACACCCAGATTGATAAATTAATGTGGAGAAAGGGTGGAATAGTTTATTCACACTCAGACACCAACATTCTGCTGTCGTTGCCGTGGAATGCTAACAAGGTAGAAGACATGATCTCCATTAACGAAAGGATCAATCCCTCATCATAGGGAGGGAAGTGCTACCCTGTTCTAAGTCCTAAGCTTAGTATTTCAATTTTTGTTGCTTTTTATCGTTTTTCAGCCTCAGTCGCTTTCTTTTCATTTATTGTTCTGAATTTTCTAGAGTTGTTAAAACCCAATCTCTCATCCTCGAGAGGGAATGGTATTTTGACACCCTACTTAAGGTCCCAAGCCTTAGATTTCCTTTCATTTGTTTTATTTTCTTGTTTGATCACTTGTCCTAGGGAGGGAATGGTCTTTTGACACCCTGCTCCAGGTCTTGAGCCTTAGATTTCCTTTCAACCATTTTCTTCTCTTGTCTGTCAAAACCCAACCTCTGTTCTTCGAGAGGGAATGGTCTTTTGACACCCTGCTCTAGGCCTTGAGCAGAGTAATTTAATTTAGATGTTTCTCTCTTACCAATTTCCATGAACAAATATTTCAATAAAAGGGGCAGAGGAAAAGCATGGAAGAAAGGATGACATGATTTGGGAAGGAACGCTTACATCCAAGAAATCATCGCAAGAGATAAATCAGAGGCATCTTCTCATGTTGTTGTGAGGGCGAGGACTCGAACAAAATCAGAGGGGCAATCTGTTGAATAACTAGTGCTATCTACAATAACTCCTATTGATTTAACACAACAAACCCTTCCAACAGTAGAAGAAGTATGCAACAATGTACATGATGAAGGAGTACTGTTGCTAGTAACAGACGAAGAAGAAGTTGTAAGCAGAAGATCTGAGGAACCTGTTAGCCCCGTAAATTGATCCCTTTTGACCAATTTTCCCTTCCTAAATCATGATCGTTTACTGCTATTTTACCTCTCTTATACACCCTCATCCTGCACTAGTCCAAGAACAATGACATATTTTAGCATGAACTTTATATTTCATATTTTTAACTTAGCATTAATTAATTATTTATTACATGATTTCTCACTTATAATCACTCTTGTAACTTATCAATATCTCCAATGTTGTTTGATATTTAAGTGCTTACCGCGACCGTTGATCCTAGTGTAGGATCAGATCTTTCACCGGTGTCGGCACAACGAATCTTTTGTAGCAGATCCGAATCTCCTTGATCATTGTCGTATTTTTCGCCACTTCAGCCATGATAGTAGGTTAGATCTAAAGGCAGCCGAGCTCCAGCTATAATAGCAAGGCAATCCAAAGGTACCTGAGATCAGATTGACAGATGGATAGTGGCTACAGCCAGTTTTGTTAAAATGCATAATTTTGAAGGCCGAAAGCTAGTTTCTGCATATCAGTTATTTAATCAGTTAAGCAATCCTTTTGGCCTTCAGCCAAGGATATATATAACAAGGAATGTAATAGGATTAGTTAGTTCTTGATAAGTTTGAAAAAAGCAGAGATACAACTAGGAAGGTGGTAACAAGCCTGTATTTTTTTTTTATCGCCCAAATCTAGGCTGAACTATGTAATCACACATGTATTTGCCTCTATGAATTAATAAGAAGGGAGCTTCACCTGATGTTTTCATGAATCATGTTTTTGTATGAAAGTTGATGAATTGATAAAGTGTTGAGAAACATTTAAATCTAAAAGGGAAACGTGTTGGTTGGCTAGGGCCCAACTATTGAGCATGAGAGAAGGTATGTAATTGCCACATATTTCGTTACCTTTTCCTTTAATTCATAACTTCTTTACATTATGAAATGAGCATATGGTGAAAGATTATAATAAAGTTTAGAAGATTTGTGAGTAATGTAAAATGACTAATTATTACCTTTTCCTATGCAGAAAAGGAAGAAAATGGAAGATCGCCATTGCAAAGGAAAAGACAAGATGAAATCTACTGATGTCCCTTTGATAGGTAACCACATCCAAAAGAGGAAATCTAGTTCAGAGTGCTTAAGCCAGGAAAAGGAAGAGGACACCCCAAATCAGAGCAAGAGAATGAAGAGATAACTGAGAAATAATGGTATGGCAAATCCCTTAGGATCCTTTGATCCTAAGGGATCGCTACCTAAAAGATTATCTGTATCTTTGATATTTCCGCTTGGATGCTACCAAAAGGGACAATGTTGCTAGGCCAGGGGACTCTCTTTAAAGAGTGATTACTGTAACTCCGTTTTGATGATTAATACATAAACTCTGTTGTTGTTCTGTCTTTGATTCTGGAGTAATCACAGCAGTGCATCCCTGGAGGCTAAGGGCCCGACCCTGGTGGATCACTTGCTTCCTGTACCATTATTTCCCAATATCAAGTCATGTGTGGTTTGATTTCTTTTATTTGCTTTGTTCAGTAATATGTTGTTCCTTATTATTTCATGTATTGTCTCTCTTATATTCCATTCATATTTGAATATTAAGGTTATCCTTTGCAACTGGAACATTATGCTGTTCATTCTGAATTTATATCGCATTGTTGTTCCTTTACAAATTTATATTATTGTATAACATTCTTGTTCCTTACAAATTACCATTACTGTTTGTTTACAAAGTAACAGTGCTGTGTATTTATAAATCGGTACTATTGTCTATTTATCTACTTTTTACCTCCAAGTGTGATTGTTGTTCATTGGGATTGATGTTGCATGGTAACCGCAATTTCCATTTCCTCAAAACTATGATTAATATTTGTTATGCTGAGACTCAGATTCCTGCTTCCTTCAGTATAGATGCGTTGTGTGTAATATTCGATTTAGTTTGTTGTGCGTTTACATTTGATTCAGGTTGTTGTTCAACATTTCACAACTCATTTTTGTTTGTTGTTCCATTTTTGGTTTGTTGTTCAAATCATTTCTGAGAATTACTGCTTCATTCATTTCCATAGGTTAAAGCTTTGTTGTTCAATCTTTTTAAATAGCTTAGTTGCTATTCCCTTTCTTGTTAATTGAATTATCCTTTCAAGTAATTGCTTTGGGGTAAATGGAACGATCTAAAATTGTAGATAACGTTAACTATTATTGTCCAATTCCCAGATTGATGATCTTCTCCTTGATTGCTTTTTAATTGCATCAGTTTACAAAGGAAATAGCTATTATTACTACACCCTTAACTGATAAAGTGTTGTAGTTTCTTAAATGAGTGATTTATTTACAAACATCTCAAGTTCTTGCCACTACATTTAGGGTTTGTTTTTAGCATTTAGCACTATACTACTAGCATTACTCTTGAGATGTGACTGTGTCAAAATGAGTACACTCTTTGAGATAAAAAGTCATCCCTCGATTGATAATTAATGTAGGGTAAATAGAGGTGAAAAAGACCCTTTTTACTGCTTGACATTTTGGCGCATTGTCAGAGAAGAGTGTAGCCATTTTTTTCTTTTCAGAGTAGTGTAAGTACCTGCTAGGAGAGAATTGGGTTTTAAAAATGGAAGGTAAGAACCTGCGTATGGAGCATGTAATAGCCCTCCTCCCCTACCTGCTTTCCTACATATTTGTTGTTGTTTTCGGTAGAAATTAGCATTTGATTTGTGTGCATGACTAAGCAGAAAAAGCCTGAAAAGAATCCTCAACCACTACCCAAGCTTGATAAAGCTAAGGGGCCAGTGACCCTTGGCCGATCAACCTTTATAGATAGAATCCTTGAAAGAGTAGAATCTCAACCTTCGGTAGGACCTATAAAAGTTACTTCTAGACAACCTACTAGTTCCCTCCAGGCCATAGGATCATCGTCTATAGCCTTTTTTGAGGTGCACAGCCAAACTAAGGAGCAAGATTTTCAAGAAATTGAATAATTCTAGCCCAAAACTTTTGCAAGAAGGGAACCTTAGTAATCTCTGCGAGGGGTGAGGAGAAATAGGGGAAATTGAAGAACCAAGATCTCCTTTTGGAATAATTCATCCATTAAGCAACCCAGATAAGGGAAGTGCTGCAAAAATCATCCAGAATGAAGTTGAAGAACCTCAAGAGCTAAAATCCCCCCAAACATTAGCAACTCTCATCATCCCAGATAAAGGAAGTGTTGTTAAGGCCATTCCTGTTAAGGCCATCCTTGCTCTGTCTAACCAACCTAAGAATACCCTCCTAGAAATCCCAGAAGGTTATCGACACATATTTGACCAAATGGATGAGAACTAGCCAAACGACCAAACCTCCACACTGCAATATCCCATTGTAGATATTGCAATGAATGCACCTATGAAGGCAATTCCTCTCCAGCATATCCCTACATTTCATGGCCTAACATCAGAAGACCCAGATGCATTTTCGTTTGAATTGAATGTGTTGTGCAAAGGATATGACTATACCACTGACCCCTAAAAGCTGAAGCTATTTCCCTCTACATTAAAAGGAGTTGCTTTACGATGGTTTATGGGGTTGGGTGGAGGTGTTATAAATGACTAGGATCAGATGAAAGGCACTTTTTTGAAGAAATATCAAGATTGTTGTAGATCCAGAGAATTAAAAGATGAAATATTTCAGATGGTAGCTAGACCTAATGAAACACTAGAAGAATATGTTGAATATTTTTTATATAATCTTCAAAGATCTCCTTATGCATCATTACCCTTACCTGACAATGTATTAAAAACAACATTAATTAAAGGTATGAAGGATCAACGCATTGAAACACTGAATATTATGGGAAAAGGAGACATCTATCAAGAATATTTTGCTAACATCACTGGTTTATGTATTAGGAGCTCACAAGGAAGCACAAGGCTAAAACCAACAGAACATGACAGGTTTACAAGGGACAATAAGATCTCTGGAGAAGGAGTAACTCACGCTGAAATTGGAAATTTATTAGAAAATTTCAAAACTGATATATTGGGGACTCTGACAATGCAACTTCATATTATGCAAGCCAAACAGAAACAAGCAGAGGTAGAGCAAAATATGGCAATATTTTGTCCTAGATGCAGAAAGAAACACAGCCACAAAGAATTCCCATTAGATGCAGTTCAAGTTTGCACTATTTGTACAAAATAGCACTCTACGAAGAGCTGCTCCTCACTTCCTGGTTTGAAAGCAATATACAAAGAAGCGGAAGAAGAACCAGAACTAGTGTACCTACTTAATCACCACCATCAATGGTAGCCATGACATTCAAGTATGTTCCCCTATCCAGCTTCTTCTTTCCAGCCTCCACAATATCATGCTCAGAGATATAATACAATGTGGCAAAATCAATCTCCCTTCTCAAATTGGTCACAACAACCATTTCTTTCATGATCACCATGGCCAAATCTAGAAAGCCAATCTAATTGGAAAAATTTTCCCTAGGCCCCACCATATTGGCAAAATAATGCGTATCTAGCACAATGGTCCCCTCCTACTTCGTAGAGTCAAGCCTGGTAGACAAACTAGCAAGACTGATGAATTAGCCAGTAGGAACCATTCCACTCGTCAACCTACACTTCCAGCAGTACAAAAAAATACTCAGTCCAATTTAAGACCACAACCCCTAGCCCAACCCAACCCAAACCCAAATAACAGACCAGTACAATCTGTTAAAATAATTGAAGCACGAGAGCTAGAAATTGATCTAATGATGTGCAACAACCTTCAATTAAGGTTTGGGTGCATTATACAGACTAAGGGAGATAAAATTTCTCAAGTTGAAGATCAGTTAACCATAGAACAAACATTACAAGAAGATGATGTGATCCAAAAACAGACTCATAACCAAGCAACCAAATCTTCTCCCCCATTCCTAGATTGATTAATTGTACCGCATCCTATAGAACATCCTGACTTTGATATTCTGGGAGAACTTAAGAATTTGTACATTAAAATCCCACTCCTCCAAGCTATCCAAGATATCCCAATATATGCAAAGACCATCAGAAAGCTATATATAAAAAAACCAAGGAGGACAATAACAAATAGCCCAACAGTCCAAGTAGTTGGTACCCTAGAAGAGAAGCACCCGTCAAATATGAAGACCCAGGAAATCCAATAGTGACAGTGCAAATCAATGGACAAACCTTTTCAAATGCCTTAGTTGATTTAGAGGCTGTAATTAATATTTTAACAGCCACAACTTGTCAAAAACTGTGCATTACATTAGTAGAACCAACTTCCACCTTATTAGAACTAGTGGACCAATCAGTGGTTACGCAAGAAGGCACACTACATGATGTCATCGTATCTATTGATTCCTGGGAATATCCTACCGAATTTCTAATAATAAACCCTAAAAACAAACTCGATGGACATCCGTTAATTTTAGGCAGACCTTGGCTTGGGACCGCTGATGCTTACATTGGCTGATGATAAGGCAGTATGACCATAACTAGAGGGAGTAACATCAAGAATCTAGCCATATACCCTACAACCCAGTCAAGGGTAACAATAATGAAAACTAACAAACATCCTGTATCACACCTCACTGAAAATATTAGATCCCCATTAACAATAAAAGATGCCCTCAATTTTAAAGATCAAATAGAGGATGATGTTATTAACAACTTCACTAACCAATCTCAATCTAGATCCCATGTAGAATGTCACATGATAAAGGAAACATTTGACAATGAACTAGAAGAATATCCTCTCAAAGACACTCATGATCAGACAATACCCACTACCTCTGTTTCAAATAGCAAAACTATAAAGATTGAGCTAGGAAAAACCTTAAACATCAACAATAACCTGACTCCTGAACAAGAAGAGAAGCTGACCCAACTATTGAGAGAATACATGGAATCATTTGCATGGGATTATTCAGACATGAAGGGAATCGATCCCCGGTTATGTACACACAAAATTTATACATAAAATGATGCAAGATTGGTTCGCTAAGCCCAATGAAGACATAACCCTAATCTAAAAGACATCGAAAAAGATGAATTACAAAAACTCTTGGATGTAAACTTTATTTATCCTATCTCCAATAGCAAATGGGTCTCTCCACTTATAGTGGTGTTGAGGAAGAATGGAAAGTGGAGGATTTGTGTAGATTATAGAGAATTGAATAAAGAAACCCAGAAAGACAACTTTCCCCTTTCATTCATTGACCAGGTATTAGATACATTAGTGGGAAAGAAATTATTTTCTTTCTTGGATGGCTTTAGTGGATACAATTAGATTCTGATTGCCCCTGAAGACCAAGACAAAACAACTTTTACCTATCCTTGGGGAGCGTTTGCCTACAGAGTTTTACCCTTTGGCCTATGCAATGCCCCTACCACATTTCAAAGAGATATCCTCAACATCTTTTCAGATTTAATAAATGAAGGGCTCGAAGTATATGTGGATGATTTCACACCATACAAAGATGATTTTGACCCAGCACTAGACACATTGGAAAAGGTGTTGCAACGATGTATCGGCACCAGGCTCTACCGGAGCAATGAGAAATGTTACATGATGATGATTGAAGGACTCATCCTAGGTCATTATATCTCAAGCAGCTGGAATATAGGTAGATCTGGCCAAAATTCAAATAATTTTTTTAATACCTAGTCTTACCACATAGACAGAGGTATGCTGTTTTCTTGGATTTTTTGGTTATTATAGGAGATTTATAGAACATTTTTCACAAATAGTAGCACCTCTATATGCACTAACATGGAATGTTGATTTTGTTTGGACAAATAAATGTGACCGTGCTTTTGAGGATCTAAAAAATCTTTTGTTAACAACCCCAATGCTCAGAGGTCCAAATTGGGACCTGCCATTTCAAATTTCATCAGATGCTTCAGAAACAGCTATTGGATCAATCCTTGAGTAGGAGGAAGACAAATGCCCATATGCAATCTATTATATTAGCAAGATTTTGTCTCCTGCTGAGTTAAACTATACTGTTACTGAAAAAGTTTTTTTAGCTGTAATACATGTTGTAAATAAATTTAGGCATTATATCACTGGATATCCTGTTGTTTTACATACAGGTCACTCTGCCATAAAATATTTAGAAAATAAACCAATTACAAATGGTATATTAACAAGATGGTTGATTCTATTGCAAGAATTTGACATCATGATGAAAGATTGACCTGGGAAAGAAAATCTTTTAACTCACTTTCTCTCACGAATGCCAAAGCCAGTGGATGCAACAATAGTCAAAGCTCAATTTCCAGATGAAAATTTGTTCATTGTTACTGTCAAAACACCTTGGTATGTTGATGTTGTGAATTATTTAGCAATAGGAAAATTACAAAAGCATCTAATTCCCAATGAACGAAAACAGATTGTGCAGCGTAGTACTCGGTTTTATTGGATTGGGGGCTACCTATTTCATACAGGGGCAGGTATGCACATTAGAAGATGCATCTGTGAAGATGAAATATTTGACATTCTGAAAGCCTGTCATGACAGACCATGTGGTAGACATTTTGCAGATCGAAGAACTAGTCACAAAGTTCTGCAAACTGGGTATTACTGGCCCACAATCTTCAAAGATGCAAGGAAATTTGTTCAAGCTTGTGACAGTTTCCAAAGAGCAGGATGCCATGGATAGTTCGACAAAATGACTTTGAACCCACAGCTAGTCATTGAACCATTTGAGCATTGGGCACTCAATTTTGTTGGTCCGGTCAACCCATGCTCAAACCAGAAAACATATATTTTGGTAGCAACGGAATATGTGACCGAATGGGTTGAAGGCACTTCCACGAGATACAGAGGATTCCTTCATTCATTTCGTGTTCTAGATATTTATGTGATATGGCCTCCCAAGAGACATAATCATGGATGGGGGACCACAGTTTGCTGGTAATAAAATTGCTGCAACACTAAAAAACTATCATATTCAGCATAAAATTACCACTCGATACACCCATAGGGAAATGGCTAAGTAAAAAGCATGAATAAAGTAATAGAAGAAATACTAACAGAAACCATTACGTCACACATATGCGATTGGGCTACAATATTGCCGAAAGCCTTGTAGGAATACAGAACAACATGGAGAAATACTACCGATTATTCACCATATCAGCTAGTATTTGGAAAGGAACCCATCTTCCTAATAGAATTCAAAATACAAACCTCGAAAACAACACAACAATTTGGTCTAGTTTTAAACAAGGCCTAGATTAATAGGCTACAACAAATTAATGAGCTGGATGAAATCAAGCTCTCCAATCTTCAACATATCGCGTTAATCCAATAGTAGAGAGAAAAATGGCACGACACCCTGATCAAAAAGAAAATCTTCTGTGAAGGAGATTGGGTGCTCCTATACGATTCCAGGTTTCAGGATTTTTCGAGGAAACTTTAGACTCGCTGGCTAGGGCCATATGAAATCCAGAAGGTGCATGATAATGGCACCATTAATTTAACCACCATTGACGGATCATGATGTCTGAGGGGAGTTTGGTAGGCATTGCTGGCCATGTTGGATTGTGGAGAAGAGGATCATTGATAAGCTAGTTAAAATCTAGGAGACTTAGACCAATGACAAAAGGAACTAAGGGAGTCAAAGTGACCAAGGCGGTTGAGGTTTCTGCTAATTGGGGTAACTTGGTTGGCAACTCGGCTACCACCCAGGGTTCTTGCACCTACATTGGTGCCTAACATGATGACTATATGAGGATGAGGGATGTAGAATCAAAGGATGAATGAGCAGAATCTGAATTAGAATGAGAATGATGACTCGACAGAGGATTGGGAGGATGAACTTTCTCCCTACAAGGAGGAGTGATATTTCCTAACGAGAATTGAGTATGAAGTCTTCGAACTTGATTTAACAAACACCTTGGAAGTGCTATGATGTCTAGAATGAGTGATAATGATAGGAAGCAAAGAGAAACAAGCAATAAGAAAACACCTAGTGCAGTGGTGCCATGTCTAAACTAACTATTTTAATTATTTTAGTCTAATGCATGCAAACAAATCCTATCAAATGAAAAATACCTCTAGCTTATAAGTGATTTGAATCCTCAAACAATCCTACATTTACCATTTCATATGGCCTTCCAAAGAACTTCTTACTTGATAGAATCTCATCCCTGCAAGCAGAGATATCTAGAGAAAGGTGGGGTAGAGGGTGGTCAAGTCTTGAGCTATGATTACCTTTGTCCCATGAGGGTGGTCGAGTCTTAAGCTTCTTGGTAGTTAGCCACCACACCGAATTCCATACCACATGTTGGGTAGCCTCGAGGAAAACTAATTGCACGATGACCTAGCCTAACCCCCTTTGGATTGGGTTTCCGACACATTCTAGCTTTGATTGTGGGATGGTGAATGATTTTATGCTCACTAATATGAAAACTTCTATGTCTCAATGAAAGTGAGCAATGGCTGTTATTGGAAGACTATCCCACTGACCCTACACCTACACTACAAATATTGTTTGGCCCTCATGCCCATGCGGGAATAATCTATGTGTGTTAATCTATTAAGGTTTAGTGTTTAAAGTGTTGGCTTGGTGGTGTTAACTAAGCACTCGCCCAGTTAAGTTTTGAGTGTGTGTAAAAGATGTGGCATGTGGATGAGTTAATTAAGCATGTTTCATGATGCCATACGATCCTGAAAGTAAAATGCTAAAATACACTAAATGAATCTGAAATGGTTGAAAATTAATCAGTCAATCAAGAATACACAACCCCACCCACAAGGGATGCTAAGAAGTTACGAAAGAGAAGGAAAAGAGGCTACTCAAAGACACATAAAGAGGCTAAAAATATTTGATGTCAAGGGATTCATATCTAAAGGCCCTAAGCCACTGATAATGGTGTAGACAAACAAAAAAATCAGAAGTGAAAACTGCTATAAGAGATAGTGTGAAGCTCTAAGACCTAGGAGGTTCAAGGAGATCCTAGGAGGGAAAAGGAAAACCTAGAATCTAATGTTAGAAATGTAATAAATAAAAATATATAATAGATATGAAAAGTAATGGATTTGATCTGAAAAAAGAGGATAAAAATGCTGAAAACCCTAGTCTCCTCACTTAGAGAATGTCTTCCTACCAATGAGGACGAGTACTCTGAACCCTAGGGGACTATTTCCTTCCTCCAAGAGATAAAACAAGTGGATCCAGGCCAAAGGGAGATCGATTAACATAATTGAAAAACTCAAACTAGTCTATAAACAACACTTTCTAACAAATTGTAAAAATTTTGAAAGTTTTTCAGAAAAACTTGGGAGCGCAGGTACTAACCTATTTTCTGAGGTAGCACAGTTTCTAGGGAAAAAATTATACTCTAGATAGAGGGAGCACACCAAATCCGCAAAAAAATCACTTTGTTCCCATTTGTCTCAGTCAAATGCTTTAGGATGGATGTTTCCATCTCCTACTCCAATGGTATCTGTGACCTGTGGAAAATACCATAAACCCTTAAGAATCTAAAAATAAGACAAAATAGGGCTCAAAATTGGAAACAAAAATGAGAGGCCTAAAGAACAGCTGAAGAAACCCTAAAATTTCTAAAACTTTAGTCACCCATGAAATTGGTTATTAAATGAGTGGAGTTGTCATTTGTTGACAAAAAATTAAACTAAAGATCTAGTGGAGTCACCATTTGTTAGTGTTGTAATTCCTGGAAGATGTACCAAAACCCCTCAATTAAGTCACTAGGTTACAAGTGACCCTAACAACAAATTCATGGTTGTTGTCCTCCTAGATTTGTAACACGAATGGAAAATTTACAGTAAAAGAAAATGAGATCCAAAAGAAATAGGAGCATAATGATAAATCCAAAATAATAACCCAATGGTAAGATGATTTTAAACAAATAAATGTTTATTGATAACACATGGCGAAGGAGATATACAAATTGGTCTATAAGTCCCCCTTCGTGGGATGGGTCCATTGATAGCATTGAGGCTTTGGAAATAGATTCACTCTCTCAATCATGTGAGAAACGCAATTAAAGTGAATAACTCATGTGGGAGCTCAAGTGAAAATGATGATAATATTGACAATTATAATGATCATGATGAGGAAAATGAAAAACCCTAATTTATATAGAAAAGTATGGAGTTAATATCGAAAATGGAGGATAATAAAATATTATTGACCAAATTTAGATCTAACTACTTGGAATAATTTATTATATTTATTAGAGAGAGAAAAAGAATTTAAAATGGTTAAATTTCTTTATTTAGAAATAATTAACAAATAAAACGATTTTTTAACTATTTGTGAGAAACATGAAAGGCGTGAAATCCAAATAATTACTAAATAATTATTTAATAATTATTCTAATAACATAAATAAGGAAATTCAAATAAATGATGATTCATTTAAATATTCCTAAGGGATTTAGTCAAATGGGACAAGAATAATTATTAAATGATGATTTAATAATAATTCCTAAAGAAAATTAAATAAATAATGATTTATCTAATTAATCTCATTGTGTTTTTTTATTTAAATCATAAAATAATTTTACAAAAGTGGTTTACTAAATTATTTTCCACATTGAAAGTAATTTGACTTTGGTAAAATTAAATCCACATGGCATATTTCGATCCACCTAGCTACAAATTGCTAGGTCATCATTTTTTGGTGATAACAAAAGTAGTGTATGAGTCCAAGGTCATTCATCTAGAATTTAAAGGCTAAATCCCACTTACACTCGATCATCATAGGATCATTATCTATCAAGAATATATCATCAATATATAAAGCCAAAATCAATGACATGCCTTTCACTACCTTGAAGTAGAGGTTGGGATCAACATTTCTTCTTGTAAATCCAAGCTTCACGAAATAGTTGCCTATGTAGGCATACCATGCTATGGGGGATTGCTTCAAACCATTCAATGCTTTCTTCAACATGAAAGCATGTTTCTTTTGATCCTATACTTCCAACTCACTGCAGATGCTCGATGTACACTTCATCTTGTAACAAGCCATGGAGGAATATTTTCTTCACATCCATCAGATGAAGGGTCCATCCTTGACTTGCGATAATAGAAACTATTGAATGAATGCTTGTATATCGAGCCACATGTGTAAATATATCAGCATAATCTTCTCCCTCTTTCTTGAAGAATCCTCCGGACATGAACCTTACATTATATTTATCAATGATAACATTGACTCCATGTTTGATCTTCAATAACCACTTTGAAGTCATTGCAGATTTTCCCTTCAGTATTGGCAAAACATCCAATACCATATTCATCATAATTGATTCATATTCTTTGGCCATAGAATCCCTTCAAACTTTTTCTTTCACATATTCTTCAAAGGTCAGAGGTTCAACTTGAATCATAATGCTCATAGGTCCAACATATCCCTAGTATATGCATGGGTTCTTTCTTTCTCTACATGATATTTGAATGAGGACATGTCTCTCGCCATCCTATAATTTTTCACAAAGCCAAAGTGGCATCTTCGTGATAGGATGGTCACATGGAGGAGGATATAAGGGATCCATGTGCTCCATGGGATTATCAACAACATATTTCTTAGATTTTGGCATGGAAGGACCATCTAAAATATCCATATCATGATTATTCTTCTTAGGAGGAGTAGGAAGAGGAAGGTCCCTTGCTTTCCCAAGGGAAGCATCTTCATTAAAATTTACATCCGCACTAATTTCAACATTCCTTTGAAAATTAATATATATTCTAAATCATTTAGAATTTTCACAATATCCAACAAATGTACCTTTTCCTCCCATGGCTTCCATCTTCTTTCTCTTGTCCTTTAGCACACAGAAATATATGGGGAAATCAAATATATAGAGATGGAAAACATCAATCCTAACACTTTGAAACACTTATTTCAGGGTATTTCTGTCAAATGCTTGATGAGGCACCCTATTTTGACCATAGATGGCAACACTTGTTGCTTCTCCCTAAAGGAAGTTTAGCAAATTTTGACCATGGTGCATGGCATGGGAAACTTATATAATACACATGTTCTTTATATGATATACCCCATTTTTTTAGATAGTATAAGGTACAATCATCTCTTTCCTGATACCTTCCAGTTGATAGTGTTGAACTTGTCAACATTCAGGGGATCACCCCAGTATGAAGTCCCAACTAGACATCACACTGTTTGGTGTGGGAGTCCCATTCGATATGACGGCCCAGTTTCCATTATCTCAATAGTTTGCCTCAACTCTTTCTTTTCATCATAGGAGAGTGGTTCACTTTATCTTCGAGAAGTGAGGTTCGCATGCCTAGTGAGTGTAAGTGTACTTGTGTCAATGGTTATTTCACTACGAAGGGAAAAGGTGAAGGTGATTTCTAGGTTGAAAGGGATCAATCCCAACTCGGCTAGGAACACACAATGCAAAGGACATACATAGCTTCTAGTGGAGCATTCCACTCAGATGCGGTAGTCACAACATACAAGGTAAGCTAACACATACAACACTCACAGATCAGTCTGAGACGAGTGCAATGATTGTTACAGCAAAGTTCATGTGAAAGATCTGTCTGATGTCCAACAGAGCAGTCGACATGGACGAGACAACATTAATAGCATATAAAACATACTTCCATTAATATATTTTGCATTACAACAAATGAATCAGTTCAAGTGTAGAACACATGGTTAAATAAACATGCACTACAGGTGTTAAAAATCAGTCTTACAATAGATACAATACATGTGTGAAAATGTGCTCGCCAGTTGACAGGCTTCTGAATTAAGCAAAATTTCCAAGAAATGTCGTTACATCATACATCACTAACCCCATCAGTGGGGTGTTGGAGGAAATACTTGCTCCTCAAAGAAACAATTACAGACTCTCTTGGCTATGTGCCATGAGGTGAGGTGAAAAGTCCTTTCATCTACAAATGATGGGGGTATTTATACCCAAGCGTGAAAGTGACTCTTATGGCTATTCGACTACCCTCATGACCATTTGACTTCCATGGCTTTCCAACTTACATGACTCTATGTTAAAAAACTGGGTCCCTTGGACTTCCACATCACGTCACAGTGATTGACAACAAGCCCATAGTAGAGATGTGGGCAACATGACTCATGACTTAAGTCGACATGACTTGACATAACAATGTTGGTACATTCGTGCTGCTGAGTGATGGATGTCTTCATGGTGTATCATAGCTTCACCTCTAGATGGCGAAGTCCGCGGAGTTTTCGATGGTCCTTGGTTCACTCGATGAAGCTCTAGCATGTTGTTCCTTGCTTTCATGTTGGAAGGCTTCACAGGATCACTTGTTCATGAAGGTGCATGTTTGCCACATTCATCCGCTTTGCACGCTTCGTTCATTCATCTGTTGGTAAACCTATCCATCTTCATGTGCTCCCTTCATTCATCTCATTCATTTTCTTGAAATGTTTGTTGGTGTATTTGTACCTGTAGTCACTAATGATGAGACAACATCAAATCCAAAACCTCCTAGTCTACCATGACACATGATCATTCGAATGCAAGTTACCGAGAGAGACGACAAGGATATGATGTGGTATGATGGCTCCAAGCAAATGCTGATGAAAATTGTGCAAGAGCCACCTAGGGATGGAGACAAACAATCTCAGTCGCCAGTGACTACCTACAAGGTTTGGCTCGGCAGGGAGGAAAAATTATGCAAATTTTGCGAGGGACACTCCATGCTATAGGAGGGCAAGGTAGGCATGCTTTGCACATTTTCTAGAATGAATAGTTAGTAGGGGCGAGATAACGAGACTTTCCCAATTTTCTAAAGGGACAAGTCGAGGTGCATGAAGGGTCAGCAGGTAGGGATTGCAGAGTTTTTCTAGGGAACTTCGTAGGAGACTGACAACCAGAAATGTGTAATTCCTAGAGGGAATTTCCAGTTGGCTGCTAGGGTCACTGGCAACCAAAATTGTGCAAATTCTAGAGGGAACCGCTAGTTGGATGCTAGAGTCACTAGAAGACAGACTTGTGCAATTCCTAGAGGGAATTTCAAGTTGGCTAGCAGGGTCACTGGCAGCTAGAATTGTGTAATTCCCAGAGAGAACTTCCAGTTGGCTACTCAGTCACTCACAGTAGAAACTGTGCAATTCTTGGAGGGAACAAGTAGTTTGTTGTTGGGCGCGATTGGTTGGGAAACCTATACTAAGGCTTGGAGGCTAGCATGTTGACCATCTCTGCACAATTTCTAAGCTAAGCTAACTTATGGGTAGTGGGAGACCTGCTCATGAGAACTACACAATTTCTGAGATGAATAGCTGGTTGAATTGTCGTAGTGGCTAGCATGAGTGTTGCTTGATTTCCTCATGGGCACTGCTGCTTGAAGGAACTAGCTTGGTGCTTCTGCGATGTTCTGGTTGACAGCAGATCGAGTTGAGATCATGGTGATGGTCTATCTGTAAGTGAGGAGTTTGGTCGTTAGAACTTCAACAAAAATGAATAAGTGTGTGAATAGTAGAAATCTACATAGGTGTTTATATGAACACACACTCGCATGACTTGATGACAAAATGACTGAACCATTTAGAACACATGTTCAACACGACTAAATGATGGTGCAAGTGACAAGCGTGACGGTCATGACTGATCATTCATGATTTGAACGATGCTTTCTTGATAGTGAATGTGACCTCACCTATGAGTGTGATAAATGCTTTCATGGTGAAATCAAAAAACACATATGAAGCAAAGGCTTTGAGCATAACCATAACACAGTTGCAAGCATGAATTAGACATCAACATGTAGAGACTTGAGTGCTATAAACAAGCAAGTCAAATGTAAAGACTCACACGAGCTCATGCAGTGAACCCAGGTGTGTGTAGTCATCAAGTGGAACTCTTCAAGTGAGGCTACAAAATTGATAGAGGCCAAAATTTTGGAGGGTGTTTGTAGCCGCTACAACACTCGGTGACACAGTGGTAGAACTCTAGCTTCTCTGTTTTGGTTCGTTGCTAGCACATGGCCTTGGTCTTTCATGGAGTACTGAATCGTTGTGTAGGTTACTTTATTTTCCACACTTACCCCATGGACATATATGGCTGACCCTTTGCTAACTCAATAAAACACAATCAAACGTTATGCTTATATCTCAGTGTTTTGAATCTAGGAAGGGTAGTTTAGTTTGCGATTTGAATATTTTCAGAGTATAAATTTTCATGTCTGGTGTTGCTCTGCTGCCACCAGGCCTAGACAGTACCCCGATGGAGTCACGTACGAACACACATAATGCCCCGCTACTAGTGAGCCTGGTTAGTACCCCAGTGGAGTTGCATGCTTCACCTCTCTATGCAGGAAGCCTTTTTCTTCTTTCACCTTTTTATTTTTGAAGAGAATTGTGCATAGGAAGTTATTTAATTTTGGGGCAAAGGAGGGATCCTAACTTATTGAGAGCAGAAGAGGTTGTTCGTTCAGAGAAGCGTGTAAGACCTCTGACATAGGTTTGCTCGTTTAGATTTTTCCCTTTCTCTATTTCTACTAGTTGGATTAGCTTAAGCACATATAGTAGAAGGTTGAGTATAGGCATGGGGCTTCCCAGTGTGGATAGAAGTTCACGGTTGGACCAAAGCTTCCCTTATAGATGGTATTTATTTTCCTTCAGGACTTCATCAGCTGATGGTTGTAACCAAGCACAGATAAAATGGATGCAAGATGGTCCTAGTGCTACAGTGTCACAAGTCTATCCAAATTTAAGCCACATACTCTATTCAAAAGGCAGAACGTACTAGTTGGCATCAATTATTTATGGAAACAAAAATAGTAATACATAAAACAAGAAAAATGAACGTGAACAAAAATAGTAAGCAGAATCAAACAAAGCAAAAGAAAAAATAATAAGAAAAACAAACCAAATGAGACAACAAGAAGCAAGTAGACTATGTACATGGCACATGTGCGGCCCGACCTACTAAATCTACTATTTGAGGACTTGGCCATTGACATGAATATTATCAAACCCCACGTCAAGTGATTGCAAATGATACATGTGTGAACCAAGTTTCTCGTGGACCAATTCCGGTCCACTAGGCTCCAATGCCGGAACCCGGTGGCATTCTAGAAGACCTTCAAGTGAAGACAACACCACTATTTCAGGTATTGTGTGCAACATGTGCTTGGATGATGGCACGGGGTAGTTGTTTTTATTTTGGGAAGGGTTTAAGTTTCTAAAGTCAATGCATAAGTGGATCTTCCCAGATTTCATACATGCAAGATTTAAATTAGAAAACCAAGTATGATGTCAAACTTTGAAAGTAATCCAAACACTTAAAATGTTAGTCAATATTTTTGACAAAAGGAGGACAAACAACATGTATGTTTTACCTTTTCTCTGATGCAATAGCTTGTCTCCTTCTTTACCTGGAATTTCATGTTGGATTTCTCATGTGTAATGGGTACTCAGGTCATCATTTTCTTGTGCAAACCCATCTCGGTACTATTCGATCAAGTGGTCAACAGTTGGTTGCTATTGCATTGTGTAACTTGTGCCAAGATTGGCCATCTTTGGATCATGGTGGATTCCCAGGTTGCTCTATTCATTCATAGTGTTGGTCCTTTGTGCATTCAACACGAGTGCTTCAACATCATAGTTTGTGACTTCAAACTTGAAACAACTTGAAATCATGCATTGCTCATTGTTTTGGATGATTGAGATGCACTTGATCCTTGAGTCATCATGTCTTCCTGATTTATCAAGAATCATGGTCCACAACTTGTTTGTACATGGACCATTTCACGTGCTGGTATTGCTACTACAACCACTGTTGCTACTACTTCTATTATCAAAAAAACAGGCTGTACAAGTTTCATTATCATCAGTTGGGCAAGGAAGGAGTCCCAAATGCTTGTTTGATGATGTTGAAGTAGGTCATGTAGGATAACATTCCAATGGCTTTTCCAGGAGGAAGTTTCCAAACATGAGTTCTGCAAAGACCAATGTTTCATTCTTATCATTAAGGGGAGTGACATTGTGTTTCATGTACCTCTCGGATAACAACTAGATTTGGTTGCACGTACCCTTGTACGAAAGCCACAGGCGATTCTAGTCTATAGCAAAGTATCAATCGAGCTTGCTAGACCAGTCTCTGCTAAGAAACAAACCATATACTTCAAGCATGTCCATAACAACTGCTATGTAAATAATTAAATTATGAATGTGAACAGTCATCGGGAGATGAATTGAACAATCACTCCCTATTGTATATAACAATGACCTACCTATGGAATAATATATGAATCAGTTGTTTTTTTGTGGAGTTACTGCCTGGCCTGACATGGTATCAGAGCCAGATCTTTTTTAGCCTTTGTGTCCCCTGTAACTTTGTGTCTTCTCTCCATATAGTTGAGTAGGTTCTCCATAAAATTAGCTGCCCCTATGTTTGACTGTTCAGTTCTCTGACTGTCATAAAAGTTTCAAAAAGGGCATTATTGCACCTGCGCCTCCATTGCATGAATTGCTTCACCTAATTATACTACGGCTCCATTGATTATTCTGTGCAGATTCCCAACATCTCACCTGCGCCTCCATTTATTTTCTGTAGCGATCGTTAATGAAGTGTTTTGTGAGTATTTGCAGTTTCAAATTGTCACTGCAACGTCTTCAAATGAATTTTTTTTTACCGTCTATACTTGTTTCTTGCACTGTCCCATTCAAGTATGCTAAATCGTAGATGAAACCTTTGTTTCGTAAGGTTCAAAGGAAGAAACCACTTATATGAATATTCATAAACAAGAACAGGTAATAAAGGTAAAACTGTCTTATGCTTAATGCTTGCATTCACTTGGTATATGTGTTGAACTGACATGGTATACAATGCTTTGGTGTATGTGCTCTGCGGTTTTATTTTGGTATACAACGCTTTGGTGTATGCGTTGAACTGACTTGGTATATGCGTTGAACTGACATGGTGTACAACGCTTTGGTATATGTGTTGAAGTGACATGGTATACAGCGCTTTGGTGTATGCGCTCTGCAGTTTTATTTTTTTGAACGGGGTCTCGGTTCACCAGAGAAGATTCCACAACAACCGCATAGTCACAAGTTATGTGGAGTCCAACAAAGTGTTGAAGAAGGTGAATAGTATCAATGCACAGTTTTTTTTAAATCATTTAAATCATTTGAAAGGTATAATTACAGCATGTTACCCTGCTGCGTTATATAGTTAAAGCATTGAAGTGATATGTAATATATAAATATATTACATTTTAAAACATTGAAGTGATATGTAATACATAGTATTTCAATGAAATGCTGGATACTTTTATCAAACATTGGAGGGATTTGAAGAAAATATAGTGCATAAAGCTGTAGCGTAAGCAAGAGATTTGAAATCTTTTGAGAATTCCCTTTTGAGTACAATTTCACTGTACATCAGCAGAAGTATTTTTTTCTATGAGTAGAAGTATTTTTTTACAGAATGCATTCAATCATCTTTATGGTAGGAATAGTTCTCACTGGCAAGGAGAACTATCTTGAATGGTCATGGATGATAAAACACACCCTCATCTTCAATGAGTTGTGGAAAGGAGTGTGTGTCGGAGAAGGAGACAATGACCCAGTACAGCCTACCTCAGACAAAGAGCTTGTCATTTGGGAAAACAAGAACAACAATAATTAATCGCAACATTTGTAAATGAAGAGGTGAGTCGTCATATTTCATCATATTCAACTACCTTTGAAGCTTTACAAAAGCTGAAAGAACTTTATGACTCACATTCTGCACTTGAAGTCGTCCAACTCATGATTAAACTCTTCACTCTTGAACTGCAAAAAATGATCCTCTTGCTCCTGCGTCTGAAGTAAAGTCTATAATGCATGATATCAAATCCACTAAGGTTGAGGTGGATATCCCTCTTATTGCTTTTCTCAAGGCACTTTATCCTACTTACTCCAATTATCTTGAGTCTTTGCAAGCAAATGGAAATCTCAAAGATATAACCTTTGACTCTCTTGTGAAAAAGTTTGTTGAAAGAGAGAAATATTTTGGAAAGAAGACAACCCCTGAGTCTTCTGAAGAGACTGTGTGCCTTGCTCATAAAGAAAAACATCCTGCTCAAGATTCTACAAGAGGAAGAGGTGGACGAAGAGGAAGAGGAAGATATTTCAGAGGCAGGGGGGGCAGACATTCTCAATGAGAAAAGGAAGATTTACACTGTATTCGCTGAAAAATAAATGGATCACATGATGCATCTACAAGCAAGTTACCATGGGAAAAAATTGAGTCGAAAAGAAACCAATAGAAAGGTAAAACTGATGATACAGACAAAGGTAAAGCACATGAATCCGCTCACTATGTTGAGGCACAATGTAACATTGGAGTAAATGAAGATTTGTTTAATACTTCACTTGCTTCCTGGAAAAATGATTGGCTGCTTGATTTAGGAGCAACCTGTCACAAGACTCATAGAAAATATTTTTTTGAAGATTTCACTGACAATGTTGATGGAGCAGTATACTTTGTAGGTCAGTCAAAAAATCAAGCCATCAGGACTTGGCACAATCAAGCTTAAACTACCTGGTCTCCAGACTTTCTTCTCGATCATGTTCTATATCTCCCACAGCTCAAGAGAAACTTGTTGTCCTTGGTCCAATCCGCCAGCAACGTAAATCCATTCATATGTTTGATGGCAAGCTTGAGGTAAGAAAAGCATCTGATCACTCACTTGTCATGAGGGGAATAAAAGAAGAAAGGCTTCTCAAAATACAAGGAACATCTGTTCATGCACAAAATTTTTCATACAATTCTCATCATGAAAAAGGTACACTTCCATCAAGTTTATTATGGCAAGCTAGATTTGGACATTTGAACTATGACAGTCTCCGCTTATTGAAGAAAAATGGTGTTGCTGGTTTGCCTACAATTCCTAGAAAACTTAAGAAATGTGATGCTTGCATTCTAGGAAAGCATAGCAAACAGTCTTTTCGTGATTCACATTCAAGAGCACATAGGAAACTTGAACTCATTCATTCAGATTTATGTGGTCCAATGCCTGTTTCTTCTTCAAATGGAAATAAATATATCATGAAGTTTATTGATGACTACACCAGAATGTGCTGGGTTTATTTATTGAAGAACAAATCTGATGGTTTCCAAACATTCAAGAATTTTCATAAATGGATTGAAAATGAGGCACAATCTCATATTGGGTCTATTCGCACTGATAATGGAAAAGAATATACATCAAATTAATTTGAAAACTATCTTCGCCAACATGGGATTAAACATCAAACAACTGTGCCTTATATTCCCCAACAGAATGGTGTAGCTGAAAGAATGAATAGAACAATCTTGAATATGGTACGATCCATGCTTTTCTTCAAAAATGTAAAGATAATGTTTTGGGCTGATGCTGTTCTATGTGCTGCATATATAAAGAATAGATGTCCATCTAATGCTATAAGAAACAAGACTCCTTATGAATTGTGGTATGGATATGTTCCTTCGGTAAAACATCTCAGGATCTTTGGTTCCACCTGTTATGCTTTGACACCAAAGGTACATAGAAACAAAATTGGTGCTAGAAGTCATAAGTGTATCTTCCTGGGGTATTCAAACACCTCCAAAGCATACCGCCTCTATGATGAAGTAAATAAAAAGTTTGTTGTATCTAGAGATGTAATTTTTCTTGAATCATCCAAATCTGACAATGTTTTTGAGCGGAAACTTGATCGCTTGGATAGATTCACAAAAATGAAATCATTTCAAGAATTTGATAATAAGATTCCATATCTTGAAGGGGGGATTCCTATACTAGATCAACATGTGGAATCTTCTTCTGAAGAACACTCTCCCTCGCATGAAACTCCAACAACAAATGATGCTTTAAGTGATGTAATTCATAGAATTGGGAGACTCAACCTTGATTCAGTCCCAACTCAATCAACAGAGCAGTCTGGACCATCTCAGAAAGGTCCCCAAAAGTGGCTGAAGAAGACACTTGAAAGTGTTCATCCTGATGAAGTTGGAAAAACAAGAACCAGAAATTCAAACCGACAAAATGGAGGTGATGTAGATGACTCTAATTCACCTGTTTATATGGATGTTTCTTATGATTGTGAATTGCACTTGTCTACAGATTTTGAACCAAATTCCATTAAAGAAGCTAATTCTCATGATGAATGGAAAGAAGCGATGCAAAACGAGTATGATGCCCTCATAAAGAACGACAATTGGAAGCTGGTTGATCCTCCATTTGGAACCAAACCAATTGGCTGCAAGTGGGTATACAAGAACAAGTACAAAGTTGATGGCTCACTTGACAAGCACAAAGCTAGGCTTGTGGCAAAAGGTTTTGCATAGAAGGAAGGGGTCGATTATGAGGAAACATTTTCCCCCACAGCAAAATGGGCTACCATCTGGACACTCTTTGCACTAGCCGCTCAGAACGGTTGGAAAGTCCATCAAATGGATGTAAAAACTGCCTTCTTGAATGGAGATCTAAAAGAAAATGTTTTTATGTCCCAGCCTGAAGGATTTGCTATGAAAGGACATGAACATAAAGTATGCAAACTTGTGAAGTCCTTGTATGGCCTCAAAAAAGCACCACGAGCCTGGTATGAAAAGCTAACTGAGCATCTTCTGAAACTCAACTTCAATCATTTTGATCTTGATGATGCAACTTTATTTGTCAAGAAATTTG
>APFE030929068.1:138349-225231 GCA_000404065.3 Pinus taeda | reverse complement strand
CTGAAAGAGAAAAAACCTTTGGAAAGGAGACAATCCCTGAATCTTCTGAAGAGACTATATGCCTGGCTCATAAAGAAAAATATCCTGCTCAATATTCTATAAGAGGAAGAGGTGGACGAAGAGGAAGAGGAAGATACTTCAGAGGCAGGGGGGCAGACATTCTCAAGGAGAAAAGACAGATTTACATTGTATTCGCTGCAAAAGAAATGGATCACATGATGCCTCTACATGCAAGCTACCATTGGACAAAATTGAGCAGAGAAGAAACCAGCAGAAAGGTAAAACTGATGATACAGACAAAGGTAAAGCACTTGAATCCGCTCACTATATTGAGGCACAATGTAACATTGGAGTAAATGAAGATTTGTTTAACACTTCAATTGCTTCCTGGAAAAATGATTGGCTGCTTGATTCAGGAGCAACCTGTCATATGACTCATAGAAAAGACTTTTTTGAAGATTTCACTGACAATGTTGATGGAGTAGTTTACTTTGCAGATCAGTCAAAAATCAAGCCATCAGGGCTTGGCACAATCAGGCTTAAACTGCCTGGTCTCCTAGACTTTCTTCTTGATCATGTTTTATATCTCCCACAGCTAAAGAGAAACTTGCTGTCCTTGGTCCACATCCGCCAGCAAGGTCACTCCATTCATATGTTTGATGGCAAGCTTGAGGTGAGAAAATCATCTGATCACTCACTTGTCATGAGGGGAATAGAAGAAGAAATACTTCTCAAACTGCAAGGAACATCTGCTCATGCACAACATTTCTCATATATTTCTCATCATGAAGAAGGTACACTTCCATCAAGTTTATTATGGCATGCTAGATTTGGACATTTAAACTATGACAGTCTCCGTTTATTGAAGAAAATGGTGTTGCTGGTTTGCCTACAATTCCTAGAAAACTTAAGCAATGTGATGCTTGCATTCTAGGAAAGCATAGTAAACAGTCATTTCATGACTCACATTCAAGAGCACATAGGAAGCTTGAACTTATTCATTCAGATTTATGTGGTCCAATGGCTGTTCCTTCTGCAAATGGAAATAAATATATCATGACATTTATTGATGACTACACCAGAATGTGTTGGGTTTATTTATTGAAGAACAAATCCGATGCTTTCCTAACATTCAAGAATTTTCATAAATGGATTGAAAATGATGCACAATCTCATATTGGGTCTATTCGCACTGATAATGGAAAAGAATATACATCAAATGAATTTGAACAATATCTTCGCCAACATGGGATTAAACATCAAACAACTGTACCTTATAATCCCCAACAGAATGGTGTAGCTGAAAGAATGAACAGAACAATTTTGAATATGGTACGATCCATGCTTTTTTTCAAAAATGTAAAGATAATGTTTTGGGCTGATGCTGTTTTATGTGCTGCATATATAAAGAATAGATGTCCATCTAGTGCTATAAGAAACAAGACTCCTTATGAATTGTGGTATGGACATGTTCCTTCGGTCAAACATCTCAGGATTTTTGGTTCCACCTGTTATGCTTTGATACCAAGGTACATAGAAACAAACTTGGTGCTAGAAGTCGTAAGTGTATTTTCTTGGGGTATTCAAATACCTCCAAAGCATACCGCCTCTATGATGAAGAAAATAAAAAGTTTGTTATATCTAGAGATGTAATTTTTCTTGAATCATCCAAATCTGACAATGTTGTTGAGCGGCAACTTGATCGCTTGGATAGATTCGCAAAAATGAAATCATTTCAAGAATTTGAAAATCAGATTCCACATCTTGAAGGGGGGATTCCTATACTAGATCAACATGTGGAATCGTCTTCTGAAGAAGATTCTCCCCCATCTGAAACTCCAACAACGGATGATGCTTTAAGTGATGTAATTTATAGAATTGGGAGACTCAATCTTGATTCACTCCCATAATCAACAGAGCAGTCTGGACCATCTCAGAAAGGTCCCCCAAAGTGGCTGAGAAGACACTTGAAAGTGTTCATCCTGATGAAGTTGGAAAAACAAGAACCAGAAATTCAAACCGACAAAATGGAGGTGATGTAGATGACTCTAATTCACCTGTTGATATGGATGTTTCTTATGATTGTGAATTGAACTTGTCTACAGATTTTGAACCAACTTCCTTTAAAGAAGTTGCTTCTCATGATGAATGGAAAGAAGCAATGCAAAAGGAGTATGATGCCCTCATAAAGAACGACGCTTGGAAGCTGGTTGATCCTCCATCTGGAACCAAACCAATTGGCTGCAAGTGGGTCTACAAAAACAAGTACAAAGCTGATGGCTCACTTGACAAGCACAAAGCTAGGCTTGTGGCAAAAGGTTTTGCACAGAAGGAAGGGGTCGATTATGAGGAAACTTTTGCTCCCACAGCAAAATGGGCCACCATCCGGACACTCTTTGCACTGGCAGCTCAGAACGGTTGGAAAGTCCATCAAATGGATGTAAAAACTGCCTTCTTGATGGAGATCTAAAAGAAAATGTTTTTATGTCCCAGCCTGAAGGATTTGCTGTGAAAGGACATGAACATAAAGTATGCAAACTTGTGAAGTCCTTGTATGGCCTCAAACAAGCACCACGAGCCTGGTATGAAAAGCTAACTGACCATCTTCTGAAACTCAACTTCAATCATTTTGATCTTGATGATGCAACTTTATTTGTCAAGAAAGTTGGCAAAATAGTTGTATATCTTGTGGTATATGTAAATGATCTTTTAATGACAGGGAACAATGAAAGCTACATTGCATCCATAAAGAAGGAATTGGGGAAAAGTTTTGAAATGACTGATTTGGGCTATGTTCATTACTATCTTGGCATTGAAGTAACCCAACATCCAAATTCCATATTTCTTTCTCAAAAGAAATACATTGGAGATTTGTTAAACAGATTTGGCATGACAGAGTGCAATCCTCTTACCACTCCAATGGAACAAAACTTAAAGCTCACATCTATTGAAGGAAAAGGAATTTGAGGATGCAACAAAGTATAGACAACTTGTAGGAAGTCCTAACTACCTTACCACTACCAGACTAGACATTTCATTTGTTGTTGGAATACTCTCCAGGTTTACGCAAAGGCCTTGTGAGGGGCATTGGTCTGCTATAAAAAGAGTTCTAAAGTACTTGAAGGGAACTCAAGACTATGGAATCAAGTACACACAGGTGGATGACTTCAGTTTGATCGGATACTCTGATTGAGACTTTGATGGAGACAAAGAAACTGGAGTATCTACTTCGGGATATGCTATGAGTCTTGGATCAGGAGCTGTCTCTTGGAGATCACGCAAACAATCAGTTCTACCAGATTCCACAATAGAAGCAGAATACGTGGCAGCAGCTGAAGCAACAAAAGAAATTGTGTGGCTTAGGAAAATTCTTGAAGATTTGCAGGTAAGAAAAGTACAATCAACTCTACTCATGATTGACAACACCTCTGCAATAAAGTTGGCCAAGAACCCAAAGTTCCATGATCGAACGAAGCATATCAATACTAAATATCATCTGATTCGACATCATATTGAGGCCAAAACAATCCATCTCTGTCATTGTTCCACAAATGAGAAAATTGCAGACATCTTCACCAAAGCACTTGGAAGGGAAAAGCTTGAATGATTCAGAATGATGCTTGGACTCACCAACAACCCTTCAGATTAAGGGGGGGAATGTTGACACCTAATCTTCATGATTGGGGGAATTTTATGTAAATAATTAAATTAGGAATGTGAAAAGTCATCGGGAGATAAACTGGACAATCACTCCCTATTGTATATAACAATGACCTACCTATGGAATAATATACGAATAAGTTGTTTGTTTTGTGGAATTACTGCCTCGCCTGACAACAACTATGTTGATGCACTCGAGGACTCGACTGTAATGAGATAGTTGGATGATTACATCTTGTAGTTCACCAATGGCTGGTACTGATGTTCTATCAAGTTTGGTGATTCTCGTAGATGTTTTTCTCCATCGTGCATTGATCTTGTTAGAAATGGAGAGCAACATGACATTGGCTGCCATGCCAGAATCAACCAAACAATTGTGGACATTCTATTTGAAAACTTTGAATGAAAGCAAGAATGGGGAGAAGCTTGAGTTTTCTTCTTCCATCTGGAGTGTATTAACCATAGTGGATAATGATCTACGAGGTGTGCATGCTCCCTTGCTGGTAGAGGTCACACTGTCTATTACTGTTTGTCTCGATGCATGGAGTAGGATATCTTGCTGGCTCTAGACTTTGGCTAACTCAAACAAACTAATGTTCGCTCGAGTTTTCTTCTTGTCATCGACTATGTTGTAATCCAGAGGTGGTATACTCACTAAGGTGTCTAGGGTGGAACGGATGCCCGTGTCATATGGCAGATTGCCCTACAACCTGCTGCTCACGAATGTGTTCTTATCTATTGCTATCTTCTCGGACTTGCTTTGTGTTTGTTGCTTTGAGAGAGCTAGTGGATCGACCTTCTTTCTAAACCATCTCACTTTCTCTAGCATTTCCTCAACTGTCGGGGGAGCCCCTTTATCCTAAGATTGTAATGATCATTTTGATTTTGGGCTTGCTTCTCAGTGTTGGTCTTCGAGACTACTTGTGATCACTGATATGCATTCACGACATGCCTAGAACTTGGTCCTTCAGCAGTTGCAACCTCTTTGTTGTCATCATTGTCTTTCGGCTGTTGCTGTATGTTGCCATCTACATCGAGTGTATGATTACAAACACAGGTAACAACTCACTTCCATTCTAAACAAGAGTTCTCAGGGTGAAATTCTTCATGGAAGGAACAATACTTAGGATTAGTGCATTTATCGAGTTGGAAAATAGGATTCTTCACAAATTTGGAACCGAACCAGCTGTTGCTTGATGAGTCAGTTGATGAACTACTTGCTTGTCTCTATATGGGCAAATGACTGTTCGCGAATGTGTTTGTCTTATGTTGCTTGACTTCATTAATTTTGTTGGTCAAGTTCTTGACAAGGCGAGTGAGGGTCTTAATGTTTGTTGCTTCCTTGTCTTTAACTTTGCTCACCATTGCCTGGGGCTTTGTGCTCGCATCCTTGGAGTCTTTTGTTGATTCATCATCCTTGATGACTTCAATCACGTGTAGGTATTTCTCATCAGCAATCTCCTCTTCGAAGCTTTCTAATAGTGTTGGATCCGCAGCTCGCTTGATGATCTACGCAATGGTCGTTGGTAGTACAGATGTGTAATACTAGACAATGATGGAGTCATGATGTCTCGTGTCTGCTGCAAACTTGTTCATGATACATGTAAACCTTCGATTGAAATATTTCACTTTCTCTTTTCCTTCGATCCTGAGGCTTATCAATTCTTTGAGTAGCATGGTTGGAGTCTTGTCATCTGCAAAATTTTGAAGGAACATACGCTTAAAGGAACCCCAGTTCTATATGGAGTTGGGTGGAACGCTATGATACCAAGTAGTTTCTTAGCTGTCTAAGGTACATGGAAACAATTTGCATGCTATGATGTCATAACGTACCTCAAGGGTCTAGAGCTGTAGGTAGAAGTTGTCTAAATGGTCTTCTTCCTTTACCATGCTCTGAGGGTGAAAGTTGATGTTCATTCTCTCTGCTCAGTTCGGCATATTTTGTAGAACATCCTAGAGATCTAATAGTCCTTGAGTCATCCATTCAAGATTTGGGTTAGCCATCTCTTTTTCCTCATCATCCTCTTCATCTTATTCCTCTCCTTCAGAATCTAATGGTTCTAGATATGAGTCTGTCGAATTTGTCTCCACCTCCACCTCCTCCATTGCCTTCCTCTCCACCTCCTATAGCAGAGTTCAATCCCAAGGCCACAAGACTGCCTTGCTCATATTCAAAGAAGGTTCAAGGTTCCTCTCTGTCTTTAATAATGTCTTTCAAACCTTTAAGAGTGGCAAGGACTGCTTCTTCTACCGATGTACAACAATCCTTCTGGGAGTGGATTTTGGTTTCTTAGATGTGTGTGGAAGATGTTGTATTCTTGGGATCAGTCCGACTGATTTCGTGAATTGGTGAGTCATGGGATGGATGGAGTGAAGGTGTTGATATGAAATCTCGAGTTCAATTCTCGAAGGTGAGAAGTAACCAACTGCCGAGTCATGAGAGAGGGAGTGCTAGTTATTGCCTTGACTTGATGGTTGATGAGTGAGTGTGAGGGAAATTTCATCCATGTACAACTAGCTATCCTCCTTCTAAATGTTGACATTGCTAGACCCACCAACATTTAGGGGATCACCCTGGTATGAAGTCCCAACTAGACCTCACATTGTTTGGTGTGGGAGTCCCATGTGGTATGATGGCCTGGCTTCCATTGTCTAAAGGATTGGCGTCAAGTCTTACTGGTTAGCACAGGAGAGTGGTTCGCTTTATATTTGAGAAGTGAGGTTCGCATGCCTCATGAGTGTAAGTGTACTTGTGTCAATGGTTCTTTCACTATGAAGGGAAAAGGTGAAGGTGAGTTCCAGGTTGAAAGGGATCAATCCCAACTCAGCTAGGAACACGCAACACAGACGACGTACAAAGCTTCCAGTCGAGTAGTCCACTTTGATGCAAAAGTCATAACATACAAGGTAAGGTAACATGTACAATAGTCATGGATTAGTATGAGAAAAGTGCATCAGTTGTTACACAAGGTTCATGTAAAAGGTCTACATAATGTCTGGCATAACAGTCGACACAGACGAGACAATATTGTGAGCATATAAAACACATTTCCATTAATAGATTATGCATTACAACAAATTAATCAGTTCCGATGTAGAACACATGGTTAAAGCAACATGCATTACAAGCGTTAAAGATTAGTCTTACAACAGATACAAAACCTATGTGAAAGTGTGTTGGCATGTTGATAGGCTTCTGAATTAAGTGAAATTTCCATGACACATCGTTACACCTTACATCACTAACCCCATCAGTTAGGTGTTGGAGGCACTACTTACTCCTCAAAGAAATGATTACACACTCTCTTGGCTATGTTGGACGAGATGAGGTGAAAATTCCTTTCATGTGCAAATGAGGGGGGTATTTATAGTCAAGGGTGAAACTAACCCTTATGGTTGTTCGACTACCCTCATGACTATTTGACTTCCATGACTTTCCGACTTACATGACTTTATGTTCAACAAGTGGGTCTCTTGGACTTCCATGTTACATCACATTGATTGGAATAAGACCATAGTAGAGATGTGGGAAACATGATTGATGACTTAATCCGACATGAATTGACATGACAATGCTGGTACATTCATGTTGTTGAGTGATGGATGTCTTCATGGTGTATCATAGTTTCACTTCTCTATGGCAAAGTGCATGTAATCTTCGATGGTCCTTGGTTTTCTGGATGAAGCTCTAGCATGTTGTTCCTTGCTTTCATGTTGGAAGGCTTGACATGCTCACTTGTTCGTGAAGTTGCATGTTCGTCATGTTCATCCACTTCGCATGCTTCATTCGTTCATCTATTGGTGAGCTTGTCCATCCACATATGCTCCCTTCATCCATCCCATTCATCGTCTTAACATGTTTGTTGGTATACCTACACCTGCAATCACTCATGATGAGATGACATCAAATCCAAAACCTTCTAGTCTACCATGACACATGATAATTGGAATGGAGGTGACCGTGAGAGGTAGCAGGGCTGTGATGCAAGATGATGACTCTGGGCAACTACTAATGAAAATTGTGCAAGAGTCATTGAAGGATGGAGATAGACCATCTAAGTTGAGAGTGACTGCCTGGAAGTTTTGGCTCACTTGGGAGGCAAAATTGCACAAATTTGGCAGGAATAGTCTAGGATATAGGAGGGTAAGGTAGGCATGCTTTTCGAATTTTATGGAACGAATGCTCAACATGGGATGCACAACTAGAGTTTCACAATTTTCCGGAGGGACGAGCTGGACTCGATGAAGGGTTAATAGGTATGGATTGCGTTTTCTAGGGAACTGCCTAGGATACGGGAATCTGGAACTGCACAATTCCCAGAGAGAGATTCCAGTTGGCTGCTAGGGTCACTGGTAGCCAGACTTGTGTAATTCTCGGAGGGAACTGCCAGCTAGTTACTAGGGTCATTGGTAGCTTGAATTGTGTAATTTCTAGATGGAACTTCTAGTTGGCTACTAGGGTCACTCGCAGCATGAAATGCACAATTCTTAGAGGGAACTTCGAGTTGGCTACTTGGGTCACTAGTAGCCAGAACTGCGCAATTCCCAGAGGGCACTGCTAGTTGGCTGATAGTCACTGGGAACAAAAACTTTGCAATTCCTGGAGGGAAAAGGCAATCTGCTGCTGGGAGTTGCTGGCTAGGAAAACTGTACTAAATCCGGAAGGCTGACCTATTGATCATCTCTACATAAATTAGGAGATAATCTCACTGATTGGTAGCAGGAGACTTTCTCATGAGCACCGTGCAATTTCTGAGATGAACAGTCAGTCGACTTGTTTGGGAGGTTAGCATGAGTGCTGCTTGAGTTACTTGTAAGTAGTGCTACTTGAATGAACTAGCTTGGTGCTTCTACATTGTTCTCAATGATAGTCAATCAAGTCAAAAGCAGGGAGCTGGTCCGACTGTAAGTGGGGAGTCTAGTCATCAGAACTTTAGAAAAATGACTAAGTGTGTGAACAATAGAAAGATGCATACATGATCATACGAACACACACTTGCATGACTTGATGATGAAACGATCGGGCCATCTAGACACACTTGTTCAACATGACTAACCGATGGTACAAGCGACAAGTGTGACACTCATGATTGATCGTCCATGATCGGGATGATGCTTGCATGACAATGAATGTGACTCTATTGGTGAGTGTGACGTATGATTTCATGGTGAGCACAACAAACACATACAAAGTAAAGACTTTGAGCATATCTAGAACATAGTTGCAAGCATGACTTAGACATCAACATTTGGACACTTGAGTGCAATAAGCTCACGAAGTTAACCCCAGTGTTTGCAGTCATCAAGTGAAGCTCTTTAAGGAAGGCTCAGAAATTCATGTAGGCCAAAATTTTTTAGGGTGGTTGTAGCCTCTACAACACTTCTTTCTTGCAATAATCGATGAACTCATTCGAAATGTACTCTCCACCATTGTTAGAACTAAATATCTTAATTTTCATCTTGTTTAATTTTTTACCAAGGCTTTCAAATCCTTGAACATTTCAAAGGCTTCATCCTTGTGCTTCAAATAATATATCCATTTCTTTCTTGAGAAGTCATCAATGAAGGTGATGTAGTATAGATGGCCACCAATATTTCATAACGAATGAGATGGAGGATGTCATTTGACTTGTTCTTGCTAGAGAGAAATGGTGCCCTTCTCTTCTTTCTTTGGCACAACATGGACATAGTCAATCATTTTGGGCTTGAACATGAGGAATACCAAAGACAAATTTCTTCGATTTCAGAAGAACATCATAACGTAAATGTGCCAATCTCTCGTGCCATATCTTGTTTAGGTTATTAGAATCATGGACCAATGCTAGAATAGGTCTTCGAGTGTCTCTATAGAGTCCTTCAAATCTTGGTTCCAGTGCAAATGCATCTGTCGTAGGTGATTAAGTAGGCCAGGTAAGGACCTTTCCCTTGATGAAGGAAACCATAATCCCTTTATCTTCCAATGTAGATATGCATACCAAATTCTTCTTTAATCCCGACACATGCATTAGATCAGGGAGAAAAATAGATACCCTAGAATTCAAATGAAATTTAATGGACCCAAAGCATTTAATGAGATGAGTGGAATTGCCTCCAAGAATAATTTTTAAGTTTGATTCCATTTGTACCAAATTAGAGGCAACTTCCTTATACCCAAAGAAATTTTTAGTGTCCCCACTATAAACCATCCAACTATCCCACAAATACATAGGAGAGGAACTTGTGAAATAATAAATAAGAATATATTCAGATTGATTGGAAACATTATTTTCATACATGGAGTATCTTGACTTCTTTTAAGGGTGATGATCTTCTTCATGATCACTTGGATCATCTCTTCTTCTTCTTTCATCTCTTCCACTCAATTCATTCCTTTGGTAATCTCTTCTTCAATCACCAAACCTATTATTGTTGCTTCTAGTGTTGTAGCATGGACCATTATTCTTCTCGAGGAAATCTCAACCACAATGACCTTTCATGTGACAATTGTAAAATTCAACGTGTGATGATGCTATATCATTCCTTCTTTTGTATTTTGAGGAGGAGCTTTCTTGAATTTTATGGAACTCATTTTCTCTTCTCCTTCTTGTTTTAAGTGAAGAATGCAATGGGCTCTCCTTCATCCTTTTATATCCTACCCCTCAATATCACCCTTGATTCTTCTTGAGTGAGATTTACAACAATATGATCAATGAAGGGAAAATATTGTTGCTTCCTATAGTACTAATGAAGGTTTCCCAAATGGGAGGGAGACCTCTAAGAGTTAAAATCACCAATTTCATGTCATACATAGTCTCACCAACTCTTTGTAATTGATCTCTATTATGAGATATCCTCATAATGTAAGATGGCACAAACTCTCCTTTTTTCATCATCATGTATTTGAGTTGATATTTTGAGGATATAATTTCATTCAAATCATTGACTTCATACATGTCCTTAGACTTCTTCAAATTTCCAACATAAGCAAGTAAACTATCTTGTAAACCTTCAGCAATATTTTTTCTTTCTTTTAACTTACCTTTCTTGTACTTGTTCTTGGAAGCAGCGAGAGAATTCCCTAGAGGCTTAAGTACTTTTCCTTGAATGTATTCAGGAACATCATTGTTAGAAACTATGGTATCCAACCTCATTTTCCATGGAGTAAAGTTAGATGAGTCACTCAACTAATCATGTTCCTTGAAGAAAGAGGAAGAAATCTTGACATAACTAGATAGGATCCTTCAACTTTCCAAAGATAACTATTTCAATGATTTTCTACTTTTGGGCTTGTTCTTCACCTCAGCTATAATACCATGCTAAATTTCACAATGCTCTATGTTTTTGAAATTACTTTAGCCAAAATCAATTTTTCAATTAATAATATATCGTGAATAATTAATAATTCCAATCATCAACAATAATTGAAGGTAAAACAGTAAATGAAATGGTAAAGGTGAAGTAGGAAAGTGTTCCCTCTGTGGACAGAGGCAACCCCTCTAGCCCTAGAGTGAGTCTAGTTACAGTAAAGACAAAACAACAATTGATTCCCTTAAATGGTCATCAATAGAGGCCTACCTCAAACCGGTGGTTGATTAAGTTTTTGTAGCGCTACTCCAACTTCCGCTTCTTTCTCCTCAATGAGCAACAAACTTGAAACACTACAAGAAAACAAAAAAACACGTAACTGAGAACAACAATGATCTATTTACTTATAAAATCAGGAAATCATAAGCTATCAAGTAAAATGTGCATGAGATATATGAAATATCATTGATTGTATTAAAATTAATCAAGAGAAAAGCTTACAACAAAGTCTTGATGTCAAGAACCTTCTTAGAGGGTCGAGTCAGTATGTTTCTACAAGCATTCACTCTCAAGAATGGGTCTCCCAAATAGATGATATCTCTCTCACTCACAAGCTCTAATGCAAGGTTAAGGCACCCCATAACCTCTTACCAAACTATTATCAATTCCAAAATTGTCACACTCACACCAAAGCTATCTACTTAGTTTCAAAGCAAACTCAAAAGAACAAGCTAGCAGTGCCCAACTAAAGAACTAGCAGATCATAGAAATGGTGAGTGATTTTATAGGAGAAGGAGTCTCCATTAAATGAGGGAGAGGGAGCTTTTCCTCAAGGGAGGTTGCACAAGAGGCAAAATCACCATCCCAGAGGAGAAAAGGTGACCCAAACTGACCCAACAACAACCTCTAGAAACACCCAGAAGGCCGATTGTTTGAACAAATTTTCCAATTCTGGATCGTTGTAGGTCATGAACTAAGGCTCAGCAATGACATCACAAGGAGGCAATGCATTCAGACCAATTGTCAAACAAATCACTGGAAGCCTCGCAGCAAGCCCTAAAATTCTTCCATCACGGGAAACACGTGTACACCTACAACGATGTTGTGACTGGACTGTTCATGACAAGGGATTGTCATGTATATTAATGGCTTACTCGCGACGAGGCAGAAACTTAGGACAAAGTGTCAGTTGTTCAACATCAGAGAGCATTGTTTAATGTTTTTGTGTAAGTGGGAAGATATGGACATGTGTATTTGATACATGACATAGCAGAGGGACTGAGATGAGGACAATGATAAATTACCGTGTAACAAATGCCCTCTAAAACATGAAGCTCGAGAGAGTGGGAGGGGTGAAATGCTTTATAAGACCATGACAGAATTGGAACACCACCTAGAAGAATCTGCAGGCGCAAGTACAACTGATATCTCTGATAGTGAAACACATGTAGACTGGGCATGGGTGCAACCATCCAAAAGACGTATGAAACTTGGTTTGTGATATGGATGCAACCACCCAGTTGATAAGACCATATATAATGATAAAGGTATGGTCGTAATGATCCATGAAGACTTAGGTATGGTCAAAACCATCCAATCAAAGAGTCATGTATGTAATCACAAATCAATCCATGTAGCCCAAACATATGTAATCCTAGTTCGGGGTCTTGAAAACCTAACTGATCTTAGTACAAATTCTTGCATGCAAACAAATGTGTTGAAGTTGAGCATGATAGAAAGTCGTTTGATTACCAATCAATAATGAAAATTGTTAACAGGCATGAGAGAAACCACCAATAATGCTAATGGATCTCGAGGTACTGTCGAGTACGATCCACTAAGTGTGAAAAATGAGCTGAAGTCAAACACTCGTGGAATCACCCAATCGAAGACCAATGATGAAAATCTGTCATCAGCCACGAAGAACTTGCCATTGAGGAGTGCAAGCTCCAAGGTACTAAAAGGGATCTCTAGATCTATCTCCTGGATAATGAGCTGGTGTTGACAGGAGACGATCCATCGTAGGTGGGCCATAATGTTTCCCCCATCAATGACACGCGATAAGGAACAAGTGGTAGATGGTGAAACATAACATCAGAGTAGGAGGTAAGGGTGTGAACTACAAAAGGATTATACTCTTGAACATGTCAGCAACACGACTCTGGAATGCGGTAGCATTTTGGTACGAAGGGATCAGAGGTTTGGCGGAGACAACATGGATCAGATGGAATGAGGCAAAATGGCAACCCAAAACCCGAAAAGTCCAATGATGATGTGAGGATATCGCAACCCGATGAGAAGTGAAAGTGTCGATGTTCAAGAGTGACTAGCTATTGTAAGTAACCAATGATGACTTCCAAATTTTCCTCCCACCATTACTGGCAAGTACCCCGATTATTTTTGAAAAACAAGCTTGAAGGGGATAGCATATGCTTGTGATATAAGTTTGACCTTCAGATGAATCCAACCTAGTAATAGTTTAAAGAGCCCTAGGGAGGAGAAGCTCGAGTCTCGTCATGGTGACGAGTTCAATGTCATCAAGGTTTAACAAGTCCGACACAGGTAAAACTTAGAGTCTTTTTCATGTTTAGAGAGTTTGAAAAAGACAGCAAAAAGAAAAGCCTAGGGGGGTCCTTTTTCGTAAATTTGTGTCCCTTGAGCCCGAAAAAGTAGAAAACAATACCCAAGAGTACCGCTTGACCTTCACAATCAAGGAGTGCTTTTTGTAATTAGTGGCCCTCATCTCAAAAAGTAAAAGGTGATCGAAGACACGTCGTTTCATAACTAGTATCGAACTCGAAATGAAAAAAGTCTGGCGACCTTTTCATGCTTATAAGGTCAGAATAAAGCTGAAAGTGGACCACCTTTTATTTCGTTTAACGAGTTAAAAGGGAAAACTCAGCAATCTTTTCGTCTTTTGTAAATCGGAAAAGGGCTTAAAGAAGACTTGTAGAAAATATGGACGGAGGATGTGTTAATCATTAACGTATCCGCTGTCCCTATTTCTACCCAGAAAATAAACGAAATTATAAGATCTAATAAAAAGAAAATGCACTATACATTTGAAAATTAGGTTAAAAATCTAAGACCATAAGCAAAATCCCAAAATATAATAGAAAAACCCAAGCCCTCTAGTTTAAAACCCTAAAAGTTTGAAAAAATAACTATAAAAAAGGCTAATGGTAATTCATTTTCACATTTACACTTTGATTTTTTACCTTTGGTAAGTTGTCAGTGCATACTTGTGTGATCGTGGGAGCTTGATTCTAATGCCGGTGACCCAGCATTCCACCCGACGCTCCTACCAAGTAAGTATACCATCCTTTTGCATTGCATTTTCATCATTTTTAAGTTCAATTTAATGTTCCATAGGTCGATTTCGGTGGATTTTTTGTTTCAAATTTGCTCCTCGGTCGTCACGGAAATCCCTCACAAGTTAGCGACGAATGAGCATGCTAACACACACCATCGTCAGGCTGGTCACTAGAGACAAGTGTACTCTTGTAACATTCAAGGAAAAAATGAACTCTGATTTTGAGTTGTCGCTACTGTTTGAAAAACAGTCGCAATGACACCCTAAAGTTTGAATTTTTTATAATTCACACATTTCAGCCCATAAAAACAATGCTAATTTTATTTTTTCTTCAATTCAAAGCAATAATGGCATTTTTATGGCAAGAGAGAACCCACAATGATGATGATGAATGGGAATTTAATTACCTTGAGTGCAGAAGAGCCCTGCTTGACTGTGAATTATTGAAATTCTTCCTTACACCACACCTTTGGGCACAACCATACTTGCTCGAGCTACTGATCCGTTCCTGGAACCTGACAGAGGGAAAGTTCATCATTCGTGGTCAGGACATCGATTTTGATGTGAAAAACATATATTTCTTGATAGGTTTGCCTCATCGTGGTGAGAAACCAATCATGGAGGGTGTACGAACTACTGGCGAGACTCTTGATATGTTGATAGTGTCGGTGTGCCCAAGGGCGCGCAAATCATCCGCTGGCGGGAAACTGCAGATACCTACAGTGGGGGATTTGACCCTTAGCTCAGTACTATTTATGGTTATGAGAGCAGCGGGCTCTCAACCATAGCATCAGGCAATGAAGACCCAACTACGATTGGCCCTTGGCTGCCTCACTCCTACCATGTACAACTGGGCCGACGTAGTGTTCGTTAACATGAAGAGGCGACTGACTAAATGCCGATGGTGGAAGACTAAATAGTTTGGATATCGATCCATTCTGATACTACTCATGTTGGAGCATGTACCATCACTTCAGCTACAGGATATGGACCTTTATGTGCCGGGACCATGAGAGACTCACATCACCCGATGGGCACATGTGATGCCACGAGAAGGTGGTGGTCGGCCAGTATCATGGGGAGTATTGTTTCGGGAGTGGCTAGATCATCAGAAGATTAATGTCGAGGATTGGTCATATGCAGGCATAGACTTCCGTGGAGATCCTGACATGCTTCTCCCAGCTGGTGAGCAGTGGGACGAGGGAGGTAAAACACTAGGTCAAACACCACACTATTTATGTGTTTTGTTTTTTATAATGTTTTTCGATTTTCACATGCATATGTCTTAATTGTCATTTCTATGTTATTTGCAGAGCTGAGTACGGAGAGACCTGTGGGGCTGGCTCCTATGGCACGGAGGGAGGGCAACATAGAGCTGGCTCTAGCTCACTCGAACGGTAATGCGGAGGAGGAGATTGCCGAAAACCTCAAGGGCTTGACTGATGGGATCCCAGATTATACGGGGATCGAAGAGGTCCCGGTGGAGTATCAAAGACATACTGTCGGTGTGACACCTAGGATACATAGGCTCTTGAGATGAGTAGTGACGGTCGTGGTATGCTATAGGGAGCAGAACCCACCACTGTAGACACCTACGCTTTACTTTCTTGCTACTTTTGAGAGACATGTGTATCAAATGTATTGTGAACACAGACTTTATTTTTTGGCATAGAAACTTATTTTTGAGTGCCTCGGTGTGCCACAAGATATTCATATATGCTATCTATGGTTTATTACTATGTCAAAATGCTTACATACAATGTTTGATTACATATTGCGTAAATGTCTATATAATACACTATTTTCCAATGCATCAGTTAATGTGTTTAATCACCTTGGAATGTGTTGATATGTGATAAAATCAAAATTTCTTTCCATTGATCTGGCACATAAATACAACCTTAAAATCCGAGGATTTCCGACGGAATAACACCTGTTAATTTGGGTGAAAACAAGTTGAGAATCCAGATTCACAACCAATGCACGAATATCGAGGTTAACAATCTCGGTCAATAATTCAATGACAGTGCTATATTCAATGACATTGTTTGTGGTGCAACATAAACAAACATCTTGAAAGTCTACTAACTCGCCGTGAGGATCATAGATCACCCATGCCGTAGAGGAAAGATTCCAGGTACTATGGCAGGCACCATCAACGAAACCAATGTAGGATGTACTAGACATCTGCAGGAGAAGTAAAAAGACACAATAACCATCAATTATGCCTACACACCAAGCCACACCATGCGCACACACACTGAGAATACACGTATGTACATAGTAGATGCAAGAAGTTTATGCATAATATTTCTTAAGATAAATCCCATTTTGAGGCTTATCTAGAGGATTCCCTTCATAATCGATCAACTCATAGGCCCTTTTCATAAAACGTGTTTCACAATGTGATGCCCATGCCACATAGGTTCAATTTTTCCTGCCCCTAGCTTATCATTTGCTTGATGATAGAGCAGGACTAGGTCTCCTTCAATGAAAGAATGAGGGGCAACAATTTGGTTGAAGTGAGTTTTCATTGTCTTCTTCTATGCTTCAATGACTAAAGAGGCTAGTCGATAGGTCTCATCTAACTGCTCTAGGTAAAGAAGATGTTCTTCTACTGGAGTAGTCTTTGGGAGCAATTTGATGACTAATTTAAGAGAAGGGATCTCGCATTCAATTGGAACGATAGCCTCCAAACCATAAACTAGTCGAAAAGGGGTGAATCCGGTGGCATCCTTCACTAAAGTATGATAGGCCCATAAGGTAGAAAACAACATCAAATGCTAGTTAGACTTGTGCATGCCAATGGTACACTGAAGCATTGTGACCAAAAACTTGTTGACAGCTTCTACTTGGCCATTGGCTTAAGGATAATACGACATCAAACTATCATGATAGAAGCCCACCTGGGTTGTGAACTCAGTTATCGTATGATTATGGAAATGAGAACCATGATCAGTGACAATAGCCTAAGGGACTCTGAATCGAGAAATTACATGATTGAAAAAAACTGAGCTACTCTATTACCATTATTGGATAATGTAGGCATTGCCTCGACCCATTTCATAAAATAATCGATGGCAACGATGATATACACAAGCCCCTTGGCCGAGTGAAGCTTATAGGTCATATGATCAATGCCCCATTTGGCAAAAGGGCAAATAGTAATGACAACATTTAAAGGAGAGGGAGGTGCACACATCTTCCGTTGGTAGATTTGGCATGCACGATGAGAACGGATGATGAGAATGCAATCCTTAAAAATAGATGGCCTAAAATATCGAGCACAAAGGATCCCTTGGGTAGTAGCACACTTAGACATATGACCACCACAGGCACCATGGTGGAAGTCATTCAAAACTCATTCGGCTTCCTTGAACATCAGACAATGGTGAAGAACAGAGTCAATGCCGAGACAGTACAGGATGTCGATGATAATACGATAAGGCTGAGAAGGATGGCGAATACGTTGCCGAGCATCCTTGGACAAATCAGGATGAAGGGAGGACGTCTAAAGGTAGACAATAATATCCCCGTACTAGGGACTGAGGGTGCTAATCAAGAACAAAGACTCGTTTGGAATATGGTCCTCTAACAGAGGGGGTGCGGTAGTGGATGGTAGCAAGCAGAGTAATTCAGCAAAAATGAGGGATTTCTTAGACTTGGCCATAGTAAACTCCAAATCAAACTCTTGAAGGATGACAATTCATTCCAAGTATTTATCCCCCAGGCAACAGATTTGACAAGATGTATATCATCAGGTTGCAGTAAAAAATCACTAGCGTTGTATGAAATAGTATATAATGATGGAAACGTTGGACAGCATGAACAACTGCCAATGCAAGCTTCTCAACATAGGAATATTGAGTTTCTGTGTCAAGTAAATTGCGACTGAGATAATAGACAACATGATTGACACCAACATCATTGTCTCGAACCAAAACCATGCCGATGGTGCTATCAACAGCAGCCAGATAAAGAGTATAGTCATGGTGATAATCAAGCTGACATAACAACGGAGAAGAAGCAGGTAGTGCCTTGAGTTGCTCGAATGAGTCTTGTGCAGCGGCATCCCAAACAAAGGAGGTATCTCGCTTTAATAACTACGTATAACCCTTGGCAACTTCAGCATAGTTCAGAATAAAAAGGCATAAAAAAATTGCTTTACCCTGAAAACTCTACAATTGTTGCAAAGAAGCAGGAGGAGGAAGATTCAAAATGGCTTCAACCTTGAGGGGATCCAAGCGGATGCCCTCTTTGAAGATGACAAACCCAAGAAGTCTGCTAGATTCGACACAAAAAACACATTTATGCAGATTAAGATGGATACGATAGTGTTGATTGCAAAGAAAAATGTTGCAGAGGTGATTTCGGTGGTCATAGTGCTTTGTTGAATGGGTCGGAAGGTCATCCAGGTAAGGCTACACAATGTGACGAATATCATGAAACACATAAGACATTGCACATTGGAAGGTAGCACAAGCATTTTTAAGACCGAAAGGGAGCTTCTTATAGGCGAAGGTACTCGACGAGAAGTTGAAGGTAGTTTTGTGTTGATCCGTAGACAATATATTGATCTGGTTGTAGCCAGAAAAGCCGTCCATAAAAAAATAAATCTCACTTCCATCACAATCGTCAATGAGCTGGTCAATGAAAGGTGTAGGATAGTTATCTTTGGGACAAGCATGATTAATGTCGTGGTAGTCAACACAAACCCTTATAGTGCCCTGCTTCTTGGTCATAGGGACAATATTAGAAACCCAATCAATGAGCGGGATAGGCTAAATAAACCTAGCATTAAGAAGTTTTCAACTTCTCCTTTAATGGCTACAACCTTTTGGGGGTGCACGGGGTGTAAACATTGCTGAACAGGTTTGGCACCCGGACACGTAGGTATTTCATGCACCACAATACTAGGATCAATGCTAGGCATCTCTTCATATGACCAAGCAAAAATGTCAAGAAATTTTCTAAAAAGATCGGTATAAAATTGAATCTCCTCTAGAGTACAGGTTACTCCAATGTGAATATTCTCGACAACCCCCATTTTAACAAAGATGTCGATAGGTATAGTTTGCATAATGTTCCCCATGTTGCCTTTAGAGAAAACTTGATGGATTTCAATAGTTGTCTGAAGGGGTTGGGAGGGGACACAGGAAGCAAATTGCTCAAGACAAGTAATCATAGCCCTATGGCTAGGGAGAAACAAGGAGCGATGGTGATGATCAAACCAAGGAGGTTCCTTGAAGGACATAGTCTCGATAATCGCTTCATCATAAGGAAAGATTTCCTATAGGGGATCTAAAGAAGTGTTATCTCTAAGTGAAGGGGATTGTACATAAGTGTCGAGAGCCTTGCTCGAAGGAGAAGGTTCAGAAGATGAGGCTAAGGCAGAAACAATTTCGACATAGTTGAGCTCGGTAGGATGCAATGAAATGACATCGCCCCAAGATTCTACCTGACCAACGGGAGGAAGAACCCAAGGATCAAAATGGATAGAAATCATATTGATGGGTGTGGTGTTGGGAGGTGGGAGTGAAAAAACACCCATGAGGGCAGGATTTTTAAAAATTCTAGACCCCACACTCTCATACAAAATAGAGGTATGCTCCACAAAAGGCACATTGCCATCGGAAGAAGAAGAAGCGAAGAAGGAAAATTGGTCTACTGTGTCAATTTTCCCTTGATGGGGAAAACAAAGGACACGAAATAGAGATGAAGCCATAGCTCACATGGCATATGTCTGACTTCATCCTAAGAGGAGGTTGTAAGTTAAATTCGCATCGACAACTTCGACCTCAACTTGAACTGTCTTTCCTTCCGGGGTGATAGACAAAAGTGGGAGGATACCGTAAGGACCGGAATCTCTCCCATCGAACGCTTCCAAGGTATTGGGAGATTGACTCAGGGTTGGTGAACCAATAGCCTTCCAACAAGCAACAGACATGATGCAAGTTGAAGTGCCCTCATCAATAATAGTGCGATAAATATTCTTAGAGTTGATGATTACTTGAATGAGGAAGGTGATCTGGTGAGGAAATCTTGGTACATGATTATTGAGATCAAAAGTGATCAAATATGAGTTAGTCGGGTCAATGCCACAAATGGCTGATAGCAGTGACTTCCTCTGGGAGGGACAACTCTGGAGGACTTCTAATGCGGACATAGCTAAAGGAGCTTGGGCTATGTCCTCAATGATGCTATAGTGTTGTGCAGCACGAGCATTAGTGTTGTAGGAAGACTTCCAGAGCACTCATTTTGGAGGAGATCGAATGACTGACTCGATACTAGGCTACTCGATATGAAGTGGACTAGCACTGGATGAAGGAATACTAGAGGAGAATTCAGTTTCCTTCCTAGTGAGTGAAGGATATTCTTTTGATTGTGTACTAATATGTATGGGAATCATCCCAGCCATGAAGACTTGAGAGCTAAAGGTGGAAGAAGATTGAGGTTGATCAGCCACCATTTGAGTCCGTTGTGAGGGAAAAGGCTCTTTGAGCATAGCAGGAGTCCCAGGGGTTCCTTTTAACAAATGAATATCCTCAGACTACCTAGGACAGTCTTTGGTATAGTGATCCTCGTCACAAATGAGACAAGCGTACTTAGGCTTGCGCTTGGAAACTTCTTCGGCCAGAGGCTTAGGGGTATCCTATTTTTTTTTATCAGCTTTATTCTTTTCTTTTCCCTTCTTCTTACCTTTCAAAGTTTTATCACCGTGGTGGACTGGATGGCATTAACTTTGGAAGTCTTAAAAGGATTGGGTGGAGCCTGAGAAGCATTTTTGCTTGGAGCAGCAGACTTTTACTTCACAGGGTTCGAGGAAGATTTTCTGGAGGATGCATTAACGAAACCAATGAAACCATCAATAGATGGTGTTGATGGAGCTTTGGAAGTTTCGAGTCACGGAGCATCAGGAAAATAATCATATAGCGTACCGGACTGGGACTAAACCAAGTCAAGATACTGAGCACGTGCAATAGCTTTCTCTTTAGTTACACATGCCCCCATAGCAGTGTCTCGGGCTATCGAACTGACAAACAAGGTTGTAAACCAGTCAGTCAGAAGTTGATCAGGGATCCAAAACTTAATTAGACGATGATGCCTCCTCCATTCATGGATATGATAGGAGATATGCGTGGCCATGTCCTATTTCAAGGATATCAGGAGGTGCATGCCCATTTCATATCGAATTGGCAACTGAAAATGAGTTAAAAAGGCCATAGCAAGCGAGTTAAAATCTTGAAAAGTTCCACGAGCTATCTCAATATACCATTTCACGGCAGAGCCAATGAGAGTTTGTCAGAACCGACAGAGCCAGATGGAATTGTCAAGCCATGAATTAGGTGAACACCATAGGTGATAGGCCATGACATGAGCTTGGGTATCTTCTCTAGACTTACCGTCGAATATGGGACAATCACTGGGAATCTTGGTTGGAATCGGTGGCCAATATGGATTGTGAAGAATGGGATCATTTGTCAATTTGGACACATCTTGCAGTTCCAACATTGGCAAGAAAGGTAATTAAGGATTAAAGGACATCAAAGGCTGAGGGTAAGAAACAACATAAGAATTCCATCCAGTTCCTGGTTGGCCCCATTGATTTTTGCCAGACAGATTTTACCCATAAGGGTTTTGTCCGTAAGGGTCTTTCCATAGGGATTATAAATGTAACCAGATGGTTGACCCTGGTTTTGACCACCAGTGACTGACTGATTACCATCCTGACCAATAGGGGTAGCATACGGTTGCTAAAAATTCTGATAAGGATTAACTTGTGGCTATTGATAATTTTGGTATGGGGAAATTTGAAGTTGCCCTTGGGGCTGCTGGAGGTTTTGAAAACCATATGTTGGCTGAGCTCCAAACTGTGCCTGGGGTCCAGGCTACATTTGATAAGCAGGTCGGGTTTGGAAGAAAAATTGACTTTGGAGACCGGATTGGGTTTCGAGCCTAGGCTGGATCTGGAAATTGAGTGGAGTTTGAGACACAATGAGTGTTTGAGTGCCTGGTTGGGCGGGCCTAGACATATATCCTTGCAAGAACTAAGGTTGACCCATCTGGCTAGAAGGTTGGCCTGGTTGAGATTGAGGTTGACCCATTTGCCTAGAAGGTTGAGATGGTTGGGTGATGGGTTGACCTTGTAGAACTGAAGGCTAACCTAACTGACTAGATGGTTTAGCTGGTTAAACAATTGGTTGGCCTTGCTGGATTTGACGCTGACCTACTTGTCTAGAAGATGGACCAAGCTGGACAGTAGGTTGGCCTTGCTAGATTTGAGGCTGACCCACTTTTCCACAGGATAGACCAAGCTAGATAATAGGTTGGCCTTGCTAAATTTGAGGCTGACCTACTTGTCCAGAGGGGTGACCTTGTTGGGCACCAGGTTAGCCTAGTTGGATGTAAGTTTGTCCTGGTTGACCAGAAGGTTGCCCGAAGTAAGTAAAGGAGGAACTACTGAAGGCCAAAGGTTGTGCCTGTAAGGGTTTTCCTTATGGGCCAACAGGTTTCCTTGGATAAGGTTACCCATAATACAGTTGTCTGTAAGACGATTGACCTTGATAGGGTGGACCTTGAAAAGCTGAAGGTTGTGCTTAGCCACCGTGATAACTAGTCGGGCCCCAAGGAACAAATAATGAAACGAGAACCTCAACAGTAGGCTGAGATGGAATGGATCCAAGGTGATAAATATGGGCTCCTGACGAATCATAGTAATTCAACGGATTTTGTGGATCCATATTTTGAAGAGCGTGCATGTACTGATCATATGTCCACCCTACCAGAATGTAACCGGAAGAAGGTGGGACACTATTGGCGGGATTAACAACTTTAGATGCTGACGTCGATGGACCACCATTGGTAGGACCAGCTGAAGGTCTGGCAATAGTGGTCACGACTGAAGATGCAGTGACAACACTAACAATGGGAGTTGAAGAAGCCACACAAACAGTTGGAATAGTTGGGATAGATGTGACGGTCCCATTGTGAATCTGGGGTGTGAAAGCTTCTGGGGTCAGAGTGACGATACGAGGCTAGATGGAACTCGTAAGGGGAGACCTAGAACTCATGATATCATCCAAAGCATGGTAGCATAAAGGCAATGTGATACCAAGAGGGGTGACACGGAAGGGTGAAGTTTCTGTAGGTATAGGGATTTCACCATTTGCCATAAAGGTTTCTTCACTAGAGACGGGGTTCGTCTCATCCATGTCAGAGGAAGACATCGGGATGGAAACACCAGAAGCAGTAATAGGGAAATATTCTTCAGAAGGTTCCGAAATGGGGTCCCAATGAATATCGTAAAGCTCATCTTCTGGAGCACGAGAATTAAGCGGTTGAATACTTAGAATAACAGGAAGAGTATCAATAACAACCAGAACCTCAGAAGAGACAGAGGATGGAGAGCCTCGATCACATGGTATGGGAGATGAGATCGGTGATTCCACCAAGATGATTTAACTCAATAGGTCTAGGGAAATATAAATGAGTAAGGAAAACAATCCTATGAAAACTGAAACTCAGTCAAGATTTAACAAGGTAATTGTGAACGTGATCGAAAAAAATTTATGACGTAAGAACTGAACTTGACCTTTTCATTTTTAAAGAGTCGAGAAAAGGAAAAAAGATGATTGTAGTCGCCTTTGAATATTTAATCACCCAAAAAGGAAAAGTGCTCAGATGATCCTTTTCTTTTAGGGAGTCGAAAAGGAATGAAAGTGACTACTCTCAAGAACTAGGTAAAAGGTTTACCAAACAACCCGTAAAATTGCATATACACCTTGGTGATCAAATGAAAGAAGAAATGACCAAGGACTTTCTATACAGAAATCAATCTTCTCGAATGCTGTGTTTAGTGCATTACAGTTTGTAAGGCGACAAACATGGCTTCCTCTCGATGTAGGATGATAACCTAGTGGGGTCTCCCAATATATACTCAACGGTACTGGGAGCACAAGTCCGTACTAGCAGCTATTGAGTCACAGAAGGAGGAATCACCCAACCTTAAGTGAAACAATAATGACTAGTTTTAACGATGTCGAAGCACATCTCTAGCCTAGACATCTAGATAACGTGTGTTAAGTTCCAATGTCTTGTTAAGCACATTCAGTTAATTTTAGAGTTGATCCTGAATTAGGTTTCAATTTCCAGGCCCTACCATATGTATATCAAAAACCCTAGGATGCAACTAGAATGAGTAAAGCATATTTTATTTCGATGAACAACTACTTATAGAAAGGTAGAAAGTTCGTTCTCAAACCAAGCAAAACCAGGACAAGAAAATGCAAGTGCTAGGAAACACAATGCATTAACACACCAATCTACAATGCATCAATACTACTAATGATAGATTTAAAGTTCGCTTTCCAATTTCTCAAACATGAAAATTGAAATGCAAATGTACTTTCACTTTCGTATACTAAATGAATGCAATCTTTTGATTTTGATTGTTTTGAATTTAGAAAGACAAACAAGCAAGTGTGAATCGATCGAACCAAACAATTGTGATCTATGCTTGGTAGTGAAGAAACCGAATCAACATCAAAAATTGGTTCAATAATCTACACTAAAAATCAACCAGGAAGAAATAAGCAACGAAAAGCAAATCAATAAGACGATTGTAGATGAACCTTGGGTAGACAAGAAACCTAGACAAATGGTTTGATAACTTGAAAGAGCTAGGTCATAGTGCTAAAAGGATAAGATTCACTCAATGAAACCATAGAGACAGTACCCTAACCAAAAGAAATTAAAAGAAGCTGATGGGAGAGAGGAAAACAACAGGGGACAAAGAAGACTGTTGAATTCAGAAGGTGAAGTTGTAAAAAAAACTTGCATAGGAATTGTCATGGGTATATAACTAGCAAATGGCGACGATAAGCCAATCCCTACAACAACAGAGTGACATCGTTGTAGGAGTACACCTGTATTCTACAACGGGTCGATTACAGGGATAGTTGCGACTGTATGACAGGATATCAGTGACACACAGGTTGACAAAATGAAGACAGGGAAATGTTGTCACTACTGTAAAGCTCTTTCCAGTGACAAGTTTGAAAACAAGGAACAACAAGTGAAAAATCCCAAACAAACACCAAGCTATTCTTCCAGACAGTAAGGGGAATTCCCAGATTGACCCAGGTAACCCAAAAAACTGATGGTTTAACCGCAAAATTCAAGAGACACTAAATCAAATCCAAACAAAAGAAAACAAGAGAAAAAACATACAAAGGACTCCCCAGCGGAGTCGCTAACTTGTGAAGTAGGAAAGTGTTCCCTCTACAAACAGAGGCAACCACTCTAGCCCTATAGTGAGTCTAGTCACAGCAAAGAGAAAACAGCAATCGATTCCCTTAAATGGTCATCGTTAGAGGCCTACCTCAAACCGATGGTTGATGAAGTTTCTGTTGCGTTACTCCAACTTCCATTTCTTTCTCCTCAATGAGCAATAAACTTGAAACACCACAAGAAAACAAAAAGCACGTAACCGAGAACAACAATGATTTATTTACTTATAAAGTCAAGAAATCATAAGCTATCAGGTAAATTATGCACAAGATATAGGAAATCATCATTGATTGTATTAAAATGAATCAAGAGCAAAGCTTGCAAGCAAGTTTTGACGTTGCAACCCTTCTCAGAGGGTCGAGTCAGTATGTTTCTTCAAGCATTCACTCTCAAGAATGGTTCTCCCAAATAGATGATATTTCTCTCACTCACAAGCTCTAATGCAAGGTTAAGGCACCCCACAATCTCTTACTAAAATATTATCAATTCCACACTTGTCACAATCACACCAAAGCTATCAACTTCATTTCAAAGTAAACTCAAAAGAACAAGCCAACAGTGCCGAACTAAAGAAATAGCAGATCATAGCAATGGTGAGTGATTTTATAGGAGAAGGAGTCTCCATGAAATGAGGGAGAGGAATCTTACCCTCAATGGAGGTTGCACAAGAGGTGGAACCACCACACCAATGGAGGAAAGGCAACCCAAACTGACCCAACAACCAACTCTAGAAACTCGTAGGAGGCCAACTATTTGAATAAATTGCCAATTCTAGATCATCACAGGTCATGAACTAAGGCTCAGTGAAGACATCACAAGGAGGCAATGCATTTGGACCAATCATCGCAACAAATAGATGGAAGCCTCGCGCCGAGCCCTAAAATTCCATTATTGTAGGAAGCACATGTACACCTGCAATGATATCGTGACTGGACTATTCATGACAAGGGATTGTCGCATATATTAATGGCTTACTTGTGACAAGGATGAAACTTAGGACAAAGGGTTAGTTCTTCAGCATCAGAGAGCACTGTTTAATCTTTTTGCATAAGTGGGAAGATATGGACATGTGTATCTGATACATGACACAACAAAGGGACTGAGATGAGGATAGTGGCCAATTACCATATAACGCCCAACTTATCATGTTCCTTGAAGAAAGAGGAAGAAATCTTGACATAACTAGATAGGATCCTTCAACTTTCCAAAGATAATTGTTTTAATGATTATCTGCTTTTGGGCTTGTTCTTCACCTCAGCTATAATACCATGCTAAATTTCACAATGCTCTATATTGTTTGAATTACTTTAGCCAAATTCAAATTTACAATTAATAATATATCATGAATAATTAATAATTCCAGTCATCAACAATAATTAAAGATAGAACAATAAATGAAATGGTAAAGGTCATAATCAACACATCAATAAGAGACACCATATTTGGTCAAAGACTAGGAAAAACCCCACAAGGGGGAAATCCCTTAGAAAAATATTCTTCTATTAGATTGTCATAAAATGTTCAACAAATACTATAATGAGTCCAATACAAAATCCTCTGGAAAAATTAACCCAAAAACATTCAGAAATATGTTTCCACATCAATATAGATCAGAGACAACTTTTCTTGTATGTGGTCAACGATAGTTAAGTATGGTAAAATTTTCAATTTCAACCTAGAGCCCAATTGAATGTAGGAGGATGTATGAATATGGTTGATACATTCCAACCACACTATTGAGCCAGCAAGCCTGTGTTTGCCGCTGAAGATTTTTTTTGTTTTTCCTGCATTCGGAAACAAATCACTAGAACATGTGCAAGCTTTGTACCGTGTAATCTCGAACATATATGAATCACTTTCCTAGACCCAACTTCAGACCTGTGCCAGCCAATCAATGGATAAGAGAAGGATAAAATATTTGGTGATGATAAAATGAGCTTGAGGTCACTTGTATTTATAGCCTTCCAAGGTTGACTAATTTCTTGTCCAACTTGTCCATATGTGCACATGTGGTATTTTCTTCATAAGAACAGTTTCCCTTTTCCAAATTAATTGCTTGAATAGTCAAATTTAGTCCACTCGAAAAGAGGAATCCAGTCTCATAGTTGGAGTTTGTCAATGAGCTGCAAAATGAGTAAAAGATACATCGTAAATTGTCAATCAGATTTGGGCCATATATCCTTAGTTATTTTACATTGAAGAAAATGTGTTTTTCATATGTGTGTGTGTGTGTGTGTGTGTGTTTCATTGTAAATACTACATCAAGTTGTGTTATAAATCTCCAATGAGTAATATGTTTTTCATGTTTGTAATGTTGGTCATGGTTTTCAACACTTGTTTATTGTAATGCTACATCAACGTATGCTATAAATCTCATCATAAGTGTCATTGAACAATGAGGAAAGTGTTCCCCTAAGGTGGAGGGGTTTGCAACAACCCCTAGTTGATTTTACATGTAAATAAAATAAAACCAAGTTCATCGGACACATATTCCACAAATCAATGGTGGGAATCACTTGTGGTTTATTAATGGCTATGGAAAAAGGCAAAGGAATTGACAAAGGCAAAGAGGCAATAAATGGAATTTAATATTATAAATAAAAGGAAATAGGAGAAAAGGTATATGAAGTGACAAAAATTTTCATGTAAATCAAAGAGAAAATAGAGGAAAATGAAGAAAAAAGGAAAATGAAAGCAAGAGACTAGACATCAATGATAAGAAGGCGTCAGAGAAATAGTTCACAACTTTTTTTAGTACAACTTTTAGCTCTCTTCTTCCATACTCTTACAATTTTGCACATTTAGAGAATTTTTGGAGCCTCCTAGCATTGATTTGGACTTGGAGAGAAGGAGAGGACAAACAAAGGAATTGTGAGCAGTTGAATAGAAGGTTGGATTAGCAACTACAACTGACATTCATTGAAGGTAACATGTTGCATGTCTAATTTCCTGGCTGATATTTGGTTGCATGGTACATGCATGTGGTCCTTTGTTTATTTATCTTTCATTGGCATGAGAAATGCTTCGATTGACAGTGATTTCAGCCTTTCCTTTCCATTTCCTAGATATCCATGATGTAGTTGGTTCTCTCTTTTATTTAGCTTTTGATGGATGGTAAACCTGGATACAGCTTGAGGTGGTATCAAGAAAATTCCCAAGGGTGAAGGGTGGAGATCAGATTTCTAAGGGAACTCTTGGGAAATGGATGGAGAGATGAGAATTCATTTGGAGCTGGTGAAGGAAGTTGGAGACATCAAATCTTGTTTTAATGTTAGCGATTTCTAGACTAGTTAGGTGAAATCACTGTGGTTGAGGGTTGAGGTGGTTTAGACTCTAGCAGCACTGGTTGATTCTATTTTGGTTTAACCCATATGATCCCACATTCATGCTTGGAATATGGCACAGGAGTGATTGGGTAAAAGAGGGATTTGGTTGTGCCCAATCTATGGTTAGGTGGTACTGGAAGTCCCTCACTTGGTTGGCATTTACATATGTTAATATAAGCTATTTTATTGTTTTGAAAGATGATAACTTGTACTGGTTATTATGTCAATCTTATGGTTGATTTTCCATGGATTCTATTATAAGTATATGGTGGTTATATGATGCTCTCTTGCTATGGATATTTTTCATGACTAATATCTTATTTAATGATTGATCTACGCATGAACTATTTTTTTTTTTTTGGATATATTTAGTTTGCAATGAACCTTATTGATGATTCTATGATGAAGTTCAGAAGTTCATTATCAAATATGCATTTATGCCATGTGGCTACTCTATTTTACATATGCTTGATAAAATGTATATCATGTATTAGGAATGTCTTGGACAACATATAACACTATTATTGATTAATTATAGGTTTTATCATCTCACACATGATTTTATAAAGTTCTTTGAAATTATGGGCAATGGCCTATAGGCCAGCCTTAAAAAAATGGCATAGATCTTATGATCGTGGCATAATCATAACCACATGCAAGAAGGCTTGTGGGTGTGGTTGGACCCTCCAAACACTCACACATTGTGTCAAGAGTTCAATTGGGTTGCAAATATTGTGAAAAGAAGTTATAGATCATGGATTGATCACTAGGGATGGTTGTAAAACTCCTAAATGGCCTAACATTTCTAAGGGGTATCAATAAGTTTCCAGTTTTACACCCCACTTCCATAACTGGAACCTAGAGTTCACGTTGTTGAATATTAACAGTGGACTCATGTTTACCATGGAGAACTTGTAAAAGTGGGTAAATGTGGGATGATGTGGTTACAGCTCACCATGTAGGTCACCAATCATCATTGTGAGAAAGAACGATGCGACCTAGTGGAAGTGTATTGATTAAAACGAGTTAGAAAAAATACGCTCAAGAATAGGTACCCCCTACCTAGGATACATGATCTATTGGATCAATTGTATAAATCCAAACACTTCACCAAGATTGAGTTAAAGTCAAGTTATATTCAATTTCGAGTAAGATAATAATATCCTTCTAAGATTTCCTTCAAAAGTATGAAAGGTTTATATGAGTGATTAGTCATTCCATTTGGCCGAAGCAATGCACCATGTTTATAAGGTTATTGAATGACATATTGTATCATTTTATATATTGATTTTTTATTGCTCATTTTGATGATATACTCTTATACAATGCTACCTGGGAGGAGAACATATCACTTCTGATGCAAGTGCAAGAGGCATTATAGAAGCACTAACATATTGTAAATATAAAGAAGTATGAGTTTGAACAACACTATTTGGTGTATCAGGGATATGTGATATGTTGGGGGAGCTTAATGTAGATCTTGCAAAGATGGTGGCAAGCACTAAATGGACAATGCCTATAGATGTTTTTGTGGTCAATATTTTTCTTGGGGTGACACAATACCTAAGAAAATTGATATCCTCATTCTCAACAAAATTAGCACCACTCCATGTGAGAATAGTCAAGTGAAGAAGAGCTAAAGAAGAATATTATTCAAACACATGTTATGAAATTAACAAACTTGAAACATCTCTTTGAAGTTGAGATGGATGTGATTGTGTATACTAATGGAGTGGTCTCGATGCAAGGAGGAATATATTTAGGCTACAGTTATAAAGTATTTTGTGGGGAAAATATTAACCACATAAACTATTACAAGGAGGTCTACGCCCTAGTGCAAGTTACGAAGAATTAAAAATATTATCTATTGGGAAATGACATAGTAATCCAAACATATCACTAGCCACTATAATACTTATAGGCATAGTGTGATTACAACAAACTAGGCATTACATGTCAATGGGGTTATCACAATAGTTTCATTTAATCATTAACTACAAGAAGGGAAATAAACTCAAGTTGTCTAACATGCTTTTAATTCCATAAACATGAAATATCATAGCTTTGGGATCTCTTTTACATATGAAATCTTTCACCTATGATTTGTACAAAAGAGGCATATATATAGGATTAGGACTTTAACAAAGTGTTTTAATAGTTACAAAGATAGATTTGTATGCACAATGGTGATAGGACAATTGACTACCATTTCCATAATTGGTTACTTTATTGGTTAGATAAGCTATGCGTTCCTAAAGGTGAATAACCATAGGTAATAGAAAGGCTCAATCACCAAGGTTGCATGACATTTTGGTGTAGAGAATATAGTTTCCAACTTGTATAGGCATGTGTATTAGAACATGATGAAAGAACAAGTAGCTAGGTTAATAAGAGGATGAATTCTTTGTTGTACCAGCAAGCCCATAAATATGAAATAAGGTTTATACCATTCCTTTTCCATGCCCAACTGTCCTTTCCAAAATCATTTCCGTGGACATTGGGGAAGGTTTACCAATGACCAGAAAGGAACATGACTACCTGTTCATGGCAGTTGATGGGTTCATCAAGGTTTTTTTTGGAAAGGTTGGATGCACTTTGTGATATCGTGGAGCATTATTATAGTCATGGACACAATATTTCTATGTCCATTCTAGACTACATTGTGAGAGAGTATGGAAAAAATGTTGACAAGGTCTACACCATTCCATCCAGAGATAGATGGGAAAACATAAGTATTCAATAAATGTTTGGTGCATATTTTGAGGTGTTACAATCAGAAGCATTCGAAGAAATCAAATGAAAATATGGTAAATATAGAACACTTTTGTAATAGAGCACTCTAAACTTCTTAAACTAGGAGGATCCAAAAATGTCTCAAATCCAAAGTGCTCAAAATTTGACGAAAATAGTTCCACAATGAAGAGTGTAATGATACCTTTCCAAGGCAATTTGAATAGGAAAAAATTGACTTCACATGAAAAATTTATCGTGTTCTAAAATTAATAGGAGAGGGATAAAAGTTGGATAGGGCTATGATTTGGTATCACCTAGAGGTGCCATGTGGCATTATATGGATACTGACATGGAATTTTCTTATGAAAAGGCCACAACACCTTGAGATGACATGTGGTAGACAATACACAGTTGACATGGAAACACAACTATGTGACTTCTAGTAGGCCATAATATTATGTGGCAGTCTAAAACGCTAACACGTGGCAGGATGTATAATGACATGATAGGCTGAGAAGTGGACACATCGTATGAAACTAAAATGTATGATGATGACGTAACAACATGTTTGGAGGAAATATTGCAGAAGAGGATGACATGATAGTTAAGGAGACACTATGTTGGTAGGATCATGTGGAACATGGCACTAGCCAGGCAAGTGACTATGTAGAGGATGTGATGTTGACTACATGTACAAGGCACAATTATTGTATACCATGTTGCAACCTAAAAATGCCTAGAAATTTCCATTTAGTTCCAAAGTAGAGAGTCAAAACCTTGACCTTGGTAGGAGGCCAACACAATATTTTAAGTCTTTTGATTATGTTTTTGGCCCAAAAGTGTAGCGACAAGGGTTGATACTTTCGCGTCCAAAACCATGAAAACCACCTTTCAAATCCCTTCGATATTATCCTTTTTTTTACAATGTGTGTGTATATATATATATATAATATATATATAATAATATATATATATATATATATTATATTATATTAATATATATATATATATATATATATATATATATATAATATATATATATATATATAGATCAAGTTGGAAGGTCTGCGGACTCGACCCTGAGACCTCCTCGTAATGAATTCTAATGAATGGAACCATATAACAATGCACCGAGGGCTGGGTCTTGTAATAGGTATGACAATATAATATTGAAATATTTATAAATCCAACTAATATATTAAAATATTACACTCACGGGACTGGCCTTAGGCTAGTTGAGTGGCCACGTTTTTGTAAACCAATCCAATATCTAACATGTCAGGAAAAATCAATTTGCAGACAAACTAGTTCTATCTATTTTAAGTGGGAAACTAATATTGTGAAACTTATTTTGTAGGTGCTTTTAGGACTTATTTTGTCAAAGTTTTGGAGACGTTTCTAGGTTTACACAAGCCACTTTCTGTTGTATCATAAGATATAATTTTGTTTAAAGTTTTGGAGGCTTTATGTTGATGTAATTTCATAATTTGTGGAGCTTAACAAAAGGGGCCACTCCCTTAGAGGCAAGAATTTGAGATGTAGTCCACATTGAACAAATTTCTTTATCACTTGGGTGTCACTCTTGTATGCGCTTATACTCCATCTCCTATATTTATTTCAATTGCAACTTCATTAATTTATTTTAATCTTGATTCATGTTTAATAATTCACATAAACATTTTTACAAACCAAGTCACTTTAAAGATCCTAGATCACTTCTACAGGTATCTTCTCATTTTAAACCTTTTTTGGATATTTTCCACCTTCACCTTTTGATATTTCATGTGGGAAGTAAGGAGTTGTGAGGAGGATCTGATTTGGATTATCTTAAGGGTAGAATTTTGTTTTTAGAATATTAGGAAAATATATCTACATGTAAAAGAGATGCTATAGAAGTAAGAGGAAAAAGAAAATGACAACCATAATCATCATAGCACAAGCAAGTCATTTAGGGTGGGATATAGATTATGATTACTGTTGGGTAACTTAAGTGTTGGTTAAATTACTTCATTAAATTATCGACTAGGGTTTGTGAACTTGTGAAATGTATGTGCACTGTATATGCTAGGAGGTCTATTTCCATTCAAAGAAATTAAATCTAAAATGTAAATCTAACCTATTCAAGACTAATTCTTATAAAGCATATAGACATATTCTATCTATAAGACCATTCAAACCAAAATACACTTTAAAGAAATCTATACTAGTATTCAAGGAATTCAAAACTATTCTACCGAAGAAGAATTATAATTTATTAATAATTTAGCAGATATCAAAACCTAGTCAATTTATGAGGAATTAAAATCTAATATATTGAACAAGAAATGAAAATATGATCTAATTGATAAGAAAAAATAAGTGTATTCTAAATAACCTGAAATGAGTTTATTGTTAGAGCATGAAAGGAAATCTAATTATTGACTTGAAAATAAAACTTAAATGAAACTAGTTTAACGAGTAGAATCAAAGATCATGAAATGAATTAAATTCAAAATGAAAAAGAATTTGTAGATTACTAGTGTGTGCATACATGATTAGAACTAATATTAACATCTAATATAAAAATGAGACTAAGCTTGAAAGATATATTTTTGTGGTTTGGGTTTATTGTTGATTGCTCAACCTATCACGAACCAAAGATAAATGAGAAAACTATGCTTGATAAAAGAGAATTAAAACATACATCTATTTATAAAATTGAATTGAATTCTAGTCTAATAAAGTAGCAAAGAATGAAACCAAAATAATAGCTATGGAATCTCACAACTCCACAGTGGACCCTCTTGGTGAGTGCGAGGAAATAGAAACTCATATCACTCGATTAGTTCACCAACATGTTCACAATTACACCATAAGACAAAGTAATTACATTAACTGTAAAACAAAGTCTTCTCTCTAGATAGTAACATTAATTCCAAACCCAATAATTGATACAACTCGTTTTGGAAAATCAAGGAAATTTCTAATGGTATACGAACTAAATGTCTCAAGAGATTAATGATGAGAAGTAAGTCTTTGATTTGACATCTAGATTTAAAATAAAAATAGGAAGTTTACTCTCATGATTTTCTACTGAAAGAGTGAATTACGAGAGATATTTCAATTGACACATCCAAAATTAAAACTCTAAAGTAGAGATCTCCTTCGCTTGACTTCTCCATGCTCACTTGATGGTAAGGTTCACTACATGAGATTCTACATGAAAACAACATTCATGATAGCCATGCTTGGCTCCTAGATTGATGAACAAGATTCACACATAATGAAAACTTCCAACTATGCCCAATGAATGGATGTCCATGTGGCCGACATATGGAAACTATCGATATGTTTTACTTTCCTTTAGTATTATGTGAACCTGTTCAGGCTTAGATTTCGATGTACAAATGCTTGTTAGCTGTGGACTATGCATCTTTCCATAGCTACAACAAAGTTTTAAGAATTTTCATAAATAAATTATAGATTATGAGCCAAGAGTGGATGCTACCTTTTAATTGTTGTTGAACATAATCTGTATGACCTATAATTTATCAATAAAGTGGAAATGTATGTAAAAATGGATGAAGGAAAAGGTAAAGGAATTTTAAAAAAACTGGACATTTCAAAGGTTCAACAATTACAATTCAACATGGAAAGGCTATCGGGTCTTCATAAGAAAACCAAGGCTCTATGATACGATCCCTTTGAGATACTAGAGAGGGTGGAAAGTAATGCCTATAAACTTATTCTACACCCATCCAATAACATTTACTAAGTGATGAATGTGGAAAATTTGAAACTCTCTAAGCCTTCCATGTGGGATTAGTGTTGGCTACATGGGGCCTGAACCAGGTTTAGCAGTGAGTTTAGCCAAACAAATCCCAGTACTACTGGCCCTTTCGACAATAGTCTATGGAGCGTAGACCAAGGTCTCGCCTGAAGTAGTATGGGATGGTGCTGGAACCAGGTTTTCACACCCTAGGGATGTCTTGATGATGGTTCTAGAAGTACATGATCCTAACTCGCGCGCTGCACTGCACAATGCAACTTTCTACCCTTTGCAACCCGTGAACACCTTTGCGAATACAGTATTATCTTGATCTTGATGTTTACTATGCTAATATATTAGTTCTTTAGCTTAGTTCCTGTGAACCCAATGTTATTATTACTCATTTACTTTCAGATAAGTGCACATAACCAAAACACATATAAATGCATAAAGATAAACAACCCATAGAAATCCAGATTTACAAATTGATGCATAATATTCTGAATCACCTTATCTTTATTAATCACCCTTTTCAAGTTCATTACAATTTAGACCCAACTCTGCCCTGTGCACTTAGCTACAAGGGTCTGCACACTCATCTGCAGACTCTACTAGGCCTCTACACACTTAACTGCAGAGCCTTTACCTACTAATATGACCCAATACCTTTAGATCCACTTATGTCTTCTAACCATGCCTTTGTATCTGTCTATCATTTGTCAGAAACTAAGACACCCTTTACACTTAGAGCCTCGCTCTATTTATACAATCCCATGGTCTGCGGACCATGGGTAGGCCGACACACTTTATATTAAATTACATTATCTTAGGGCAGACAACCCTAGACTCTTGCACTCCGCACTCGCATTTTGCGGGGTGTTTACATTACACTTGACTAAAATTTGGGCTTCAAGCCACAAAACATGCTATGGTGGGATCCGCTGCCCAACAGGCCCCCAAAACAATTATCATGACTCATCCCAAGTCACTCTGTTGGTGTGGCGATCTTTGCGCAAAGTCCATGCAGTGGGTCTCGTGCAGCTTGCGTGTCTACAACACACTGTTCTGCCACCTGTTGTACTTGTTGCACACATATCTTTGAACTTTCGTGAGCATGGTCACGTTCCTATCCAACCATGTATAGTTCTTTCATCTGTGCCAGCTTCCCTTCAATGGTAGCTATGATTATGAATGCCTCATCAATCCACGACTGGATGCATGCTTTAAGCAAGGCTTCCTTTTGGTACACGATGTCTAATCGATCCTTCAGTGCACTTGCTTGTTCTAGTCTGGCGAGTCATTGAGTAAGGGAAACCATTTGCACGGTGCCCTAGACATAGTCATACTCCTACTGCAACTCGTGTGCCTCTATCTCTAGGTGATGTAGGATTGGGTCTTCCTGCAAGTGTGTAAGTATGGTTAGTGCTTGCTCCAACATCCTGATGCACCCCTGTGTCGCCTAGCCAATTCGTTCCAACCCCATCTGGATAGCATGTGAATAATTCTCTTTGACTTCTCAAGGTGTGGAGGGTTGCGCCTTCAATTGCAGCTCAGTGATTTGCAGGTTCAACTCTGACTGAACCTTTGTTGTTTTCTCGTGAGCCTTTCGCCACCAATCTATGGACCTTATCTGCTGTTGGTAGTTATACCAGCACAGACAATTGTGGAATTCTCCTGCGTGCATCCTCTACGGCCTGCTCCAATATTCTATCCTATGCAACTAATGCATCCCTCTAGATGCTAAGCTAGTCCATTTTGACTTTCTACTCATGCAGGACCTAGATCGCTCAGTCTTCCCGGACGTAGAGTTTGGTGATGACCCTATCCTTCAACTAGTATAGTATTTGGGGCAATACGGCAGCCCAGTTCGAGCTAATGCCTCTCATGCTTCTCCTCACTACACGGTTATCCTCGCTTGCTTCTACTAACGCGCCTTCAGGCAAGATGTTGATGTTACCAATATGGGTGACCAGCGGCTATTCGGCCTCAATGGTTCCTACTACAACATACTGGGCCATTGTGCCTGTTTGGGGGTGTTTTACCTGTAAATGTTGTAGATTCATACTGAGTGCCCCCAACACGGTGTTCTACTACATCCGCAATCCCTAGAGCACACCCTCCGTGACCTCCCAAATCATTTTGCTGATACCTAATTGATCACTTTCTGTGAGTGTGATCGAGTCGGCAGATGTCTTTGTGGATTTCCTTTTCTTCCTACGGGCTATCTTCTCTAGGTCACATGCCAGCTTAAGTTGTGTTGATGTCATACTACAGTCCGTGCGGTCCTCCTCCCTATCCACTTCCGTGATCTGCTGCCCTGAGGACATCTCCTGGCCTTCCTCAGCCTCTTTTTGGCACACGTGTGGTCTCTACCATCTGCGCTGCTGCTGCTGCATCGGGCGCCTTCTGCCATGTGGTTACTTCTTGTTCCTCGCGCTTCCTCTCAACCAGCTGCGTGCGGTGCAACTTGGTCTCCTTCTTTCATTGCTGAGCTACAACCTTCTCCATTTCTACCAAGTCTGGGGCACACAACTCCAGAGGCCATGAATCCATGACTGCAAAGATCACATCATCCATTGCAATGAATGGAAGCTTCAACCATTTTCGTACTAGATCCTTATGCGCCCAGATATACATGTTATGCATATTTGCCTTGAATACTACTGTGCTGTGAAAGCTGTTATGAATGGTAGGGGACAAGCACGGCCTGCGGTTGATCCATGTTCAGATGCTCACCTCTACGAACACCCAGAACAACTTTATCTCGCGAATCCTATTCACGTATTTTGTAGCCCAGAGCGAGGTATACCTCGTGGCTTTGGGTTGGTCATGCTCAGTAGTGGGAAATTGGCTATCCGTTGACAGATCCCCTGCAACCAATAGAATGGATAATAGAAACAATGCATAGTGTAAGGTCTTACCTCACTCCTGGGCCTCCCTATAGTTCGTCAAGAACTCGTCATAGAGGAACTATGCCCAGTTGAGCTGGACCCCCTCTCTGCATTTCTCTGCTAATGCAATCACAGATCTTGGTACTTCGTCGGCTTGAAATTTCCTCATTAGCTTGTCGACCAGTAGTTGGGTGGCTACATGCACCCTTGGTATTTAATACTTGCTATTATGTACCCTCGCTTTCTCTTTTCTAGTTTATACTTGGTCTTCATAGCTTTTGCGAGGGCCAGGTTGCTCCTTTTTTCTACTATGGATGTGGGCTCTTTTCCCTTAACTGGTAGTCAAGAAATTCAGTTGATCAGACTGGTCAACTCCTCCAGCCACACCCATCATGTACCAGGCCCAGCAGCTTCCTGATGACAAAAATGGTGATGGGTGCATAGTGGTAGTGGTGTATCCATCGTAGATGGAGTAACCCAGCCTTCTCCACAATGCGCAGCCATTTCTGCTTTATTAACTTCTCCACATGCAACTGTGGGAACTTCTCGCTGTCCACGAGGTTTCAATCTTCAAACATCATAGTAGGTATTCATCCCGATGGCGGAACTTCAAACCTTATATCATCGGGGAGGAGCAGGGTTTGGAGTGCATTCTTTGTGGCCTCTAGGAACTTCGATACCTTGGCTTTCCCCTTCCACAAGGGGATGTAACGAGGTAAATTTGTCGCGGAATGCTTTCGGGAGACATCCTCTGCCTCATCATCTTGTGCCTAAATTTGGGCGATCAGGGCCTGCAAGTCTTCCTCCTCCTCTGTTGTTTCAATGTTGATGACTTTTCCCTTCTCCGCCATTGACAATTTTCCAAACCGCAGGTTTCTTGGGGATACACAGCTTGGCCCCATCGTTTGCTTATCTTTTTGTGGACACAGCATGCGTGGTGATTCTGGAACTTCTGGCATAGATGCTACCTCTCTATGCTCCTCATGGGCCATACGGGGCTCTGCTATAACTTCGGTGCATCGCATTCTTGTTCTAGTAGTTGTCATTGTGTCTACACTTGAGGATGGTAAGAGTACATGGTGCTTAATGATATGTACTTACTCAGTTCTCAAACAACCAAGTGTTGCCTTGGAGCTAGCCCTGGGGGTTTTATAGCATCGTTTGAATTTGAATTCGACCCTTCCCCCTAGTTCTGCATCATTAATGCCTTCCCGGCGGCAGATCGTCCCAAATCTCATTCTCAATTTGTGTCTTAGTTGTCTATTGCTCACTATGTTTTGCCTTAAATTGGACCTCTTGTCATGAACAGTGACAACAATGGTCATCTCCCAATCTACCCACATGGAAACATAGCCACTTATGTGTAGTCTTGACCCCTGTGACGTCCCAATCCTACGTGCAACCTCCATCTCGCACATCTCCCATACAGACTCTTTTATAGTCCCGCACTCTCTTTCAACTACTTGGAGCGCTGAGACTGTGCTTCCTACATATAGTCAAGTGGTCACACCACCGAGTTGAGGCTTCAATTTCCCTGCCAACCTGGTCCACCAACACCCCTCAATTACCCTGGCGTGCTTCAATGTGTTGTGTTTTTCCTTATATGGTGTGTTCCCCTGTTTACTTTGTCTAGTAAGATATGGTCATAGGCATGGTAGCAGGGTCACAAATTCTTCCAATGCAATAGTATGGATAGCCATACCTTGCCCCATCATGCTTAGTTTCTTGGCATAGCATGCTTGTGTGACTTTGGCTTCCAGTTTCTTGATTTCCTCGTCCAACATCATACTTTTCTTTCTTAATCGTACCCAATCTTCTTTGAGTTCGTGAAGTTTCCAGTTCCTTTGCTGAATGGCTTCCTATCATTGCATAATTCCTTTACCCGGGTCCTGACATACTATACCAACTATGGGAGCTGTTGTATGGGGATTCTTCTCTGCTCTTATGGTTTCGTCACTTCTCATCAGTGTTGGGGTCATTTCCGTGTTCTAGTTTTTTGTTATGGCCCTATAGGCCAATCAAACTGTTGGTATGCGCAGGTCCTAGCCAGTTCATCTCGCCTCTTGAACTATGCTTGTGATTCTGCATAGCTTTTTTACTACTCCTATATGGAATATTTGTGGTGTGCATTGCTTTTCCTGCTGTCGTGTCATGTTCTAATTTTTTATCCTTAGTTGGGGATGTGCTTGCATAGAACACGTTTGCACCCATCGACATGGGTGGGTGCACAAGCTACTTCGTCCTTGCTGCCCGACTCTTATTCAATGCTGGGGGCTTCCAAATCGTAAGCGCATCCATCTTCTACATTCACACCAATTTACAATGGTCTTCTGATGTGTACTCCACCATCGTGAGGGTGTTGCGCACAACGCCCATTCAAGTGCACCATATAGCTGTTGTTCTGGTACTGTGCTTTCAAATTTGTCGAGGAATCCATCCACTGCCGTCACCCCATCATAGGTTGGCAGTTCCCTTGCCTCTGTAGTCATGAAATGTAGTGATCTAATGATCATGTTGCAATTTAGTGTTGTCACTTCGTGCAACCACTTTTGCGAGCGTTCTACTTCTTTGTTTGAATCTGAAGTGTAGGAACTATTGCGCTCCCATGAGATTCTCCCATCTACAATCATGTTCACCCACTCTTGGTCTCATATAGTTATCTAGTAAACACAATCCAGCTCATCGTTGATTTCATCGTCACGCACTATTTTGGTGTAGCATGCTCCATCGACTAGCTCTAGCGGGACTACTACAAGTAGGGACTTTTTCTTAAAGATCATCTTCCACTTCTTCAGGTTGATAACTACATTCATATCAGTGGCTTAGTCTATTCCCAGAAACGTGGGATAGGGATTGTTGTCATTGACAATCTCTATTACATAAAAGTCTGTCTGTGTGCTCACTCCTTTGATATCAACTATTACCCCTTGCAACCTCCCCATCGGAAAAATATTCTATTGGTTCACCATTCATAATTGAATAGAGGACCATTGTAATGCAGGCCTATCCATACGTTCCCATGTTTGCTTCAGCAATACATTCGTGTCTAAACCGAGGTCTAGGATTACTTGATCCCTTTCATACTCACCAATCTGCATGGTTCCCCTAACCCTGTGCACCTGGTGATCAACTCTTGTAGTCCCTTAACTGCCTTATTGTCACACAAAAGCTTCATGCATGTCTCCAAAAAGGTAGTAAGCATAGAAGGATGTATCCCACACTCTCATTAATCCTTACTACCTAAAGTAGAGTCCTCCATGAAGCTCTTCTTAGCTATCATGAACATCTCATTTGCGCATTCTAGGTCAAACTTAGGTTCCTTTGTAGGAGCCTTGCAAACCCATGTATCCTCCTTGGGCTGCTTCACCTTATCGTCTCGTGTGGTTGCACTGCTTATGAGCATCACGTTCACAATTGGGTCTTCTTCACATGGTTGAGACCTCATCATTTGGATATTATGAGTCAGAGGAGGCTTGAGTACCACGTTCTCACGCATCTGTGCAATCAATGTAAGACAATCTATCATTTCATGATCAAACTGATCATAGCATGAACAAGGTATTGTTGTCGGGTTGGTACAATCGCAGGTGTAATGCCCTGGTCCCCCGCAATTGTAGCAAATTAACTATTCGTGGCCCCTTACTGGTCCCATTCCTCCTCGTCCTTGACCTCACCCTTGAAATCCAGTGCGCATCATCCCCACAACTGGGTTGAGGCCTCATGTTTCTGTTTGCATTCTATAGGCTGGGGTTTGATCCATCATTAACTGATGGCTGCAACAAGTACGCTCGTTGTGGCCTAATGACCTGCAGAAATTACAAAACAACTGTTGGGGAGTCTGTGTATACTTATACAACAAATGACAATTATCTGTCATGTGTTTTCCACCTATCTAACAGATCATGCACCATAGCGTGGTTGTCACACTTGACCTTGCCTGTGACTCTGGTCTCAATGGTATTGGCCCCCCTCCTACCAAGTAGTTCGTGAATACTGGACAATGGTCTTTGTCATGGCCCTAGCCTTTAACTTTATGCACCATACTTCCTCAGCCGCCTTTGGCCGCGATGCCCTGTCCTGCTTCAAGCTCTTCATTTCCAGGCATAGATCTTGTAGTTTTGTGTGGATTTGTTGAACTCCTGGCCTTGGATCCTGTATTAGTGTCTCATGCAACCTCATCACCATTTCCAATGCTTTGGCCTGGGTAGAAAGTTTCTGTTGTGATAGCGTCATCCTCAGGTGCTATGCCAGAGATTCCACAAACCATGCATGATGTTGTGCATCTGTGAGTGTCATATTATCCTCATGGATCATACTCTTCGGTCACTGATCCGGATCTCATGGGGTCCCACGTGGAAGAATTGTGATCTCTTTAAACCTGATGATTGATTGTGTCTTTGATTTCGGCTGATTAAATTTTTTGTTCAACGCATTCTTTATCTCTATTATCCCTGCATTTGGGTGGTCATTAGAGTGCTTGATATACCACGTCAAGACGCGATCCTGCAACACACTGAACAATGTATCCTTCTTAATGTTTTCATCTGTGACCCGTAGCACTTTCCACATTGCGTATACCACGAACTAGAACTGGTCTGGATCCTCATTCCCCACTCTTCTGAATATGGGTAGCTTGATTGCGCTCGCCATACTGAACTGCAGGGTTAGTGGAGGTGGAGTGGGTGGAGAGGGAGGTGAAGGAGGTGAAGTGGGTGATGGCATGGGTGGAGGTGGTAACTATGGAATGCAGTGTCTTATCAAACTGACCAGTCTTCTCGGAGAGCCCCGAGCGAGCTCCTCCCTGGTCCCTCACAAAGCTAAAATTAGGGGGTTGTTTCCTAATTCCCCGCTACCTTGTATATCTTGCTGCTTTGTGTCATTCCAAACATTAATGTATTCGCATAACCTACTTTTAACATAACAACATCTTAATCTAGATATTTAGAGATTTAATGTGCTTACCTCATGGTCCCTTGAGAAAACATCATTTTTCTTCACTGTAGCTCACGGTCGTATCTACCGCAAACTTAGTGATAAATCCCCCTATTATATCGTCAAGCCAATGGTCCACAACTCACGTGATCTTATCTTATGATGCCTCTAGTCTGCGTACTAATTTCAGAGTCCACATCATCAATTGGTCAAGCTTACACCTTCCATGGCTGTCAACTAACCTCACGATCCACTCATACAGTTTAGAAGGAAGGGACACAATGAAGATCTCATGCATTTTGGTATACATGTAGTGGTCTAGCTACCTTTTCTCAGATACCTGCAGGGATATATTTTTGTGTGTCACGAACTCATGAATCTTCTTGTCCAACCACTCTTCAATTTCCTTCTTTGTTTGGTTCCAATGGCACGACATCTGACATCCCTTAGGCAGATCACGGTCTTGGAAATGGAACCATTTGTTAGCTATGTGGGGCCTGAGCTAGGTTCAACAATGAGTTTAGCCAAGCAAATCGTGGTACTGCTGGCCCTTTCGGCAACAGTCCACAGACCGCGAACTGAGGTCTCACTCGAAGTAGTATGCGAGGGTGTTGGAATGAGGTTTTCACACCTTAGGGATGCCTTGATGAGGGTTCAGGAAGTACGCGATCCTAACCCATGTGCTGCACTGCCCCATGTAGCTTTCTATCATTTGCAACCTGTGCACACCTTTTTGAATACAATATTATCCTGATCCCAATCTTTACTGTGCTAATATATTGCTACTTTAACTTAGTTTGTGTGAACCCAATGTTCTTATTACTCATTTACTTTCAGATAAGTGCACGTAACCAAAACACATATAAATGCATAATGATAAACAACTAATAGAAATCCAGATTTACAAATGGATGCACAATATTCTAATTCACCTTATCTTTATTAATCACCCTTTTCAAGTTCTTTACAATTCAAAGCCAACTCCGCCTTGCGCACTCAGTTGTGGACTCTACTAGGCCTTTTCACACTAAGATGCAGAGCCTTTACCTACTACTACGATCCAATACCTTCAGATCCACTTCTATCCTCTAACCATGCCTTTGTATCTGTCTATCACTAATCAAAAACTAAGACTCCCTTTACAATTAGATCCTCGCTCTATTTATACAATCCCAACGTCCGTAGACCATGGGTAGGTCGACACACTTTATATTAAATTACATTATCTTAGGGCGGACAACCCTAGACTCTTACGCTCCGTGCCTACATTTCACAAGGTCTTTACATTACACTTGACCAAAATTCGGGCTTCAAGACCCAAAAAATGTTATGGGGGGATCCGCTGCCTAACAATTAAGAAGAGGAATAGGTTGTATCAACTATATAGGATTTTCCACCAAATGCGTAGGTCGATTTGACATAAGATAAAAAATTTCACAAAAGGTCTACAACTACAATATAGGGGCAACATGACCTTTTGCTCATTGGGTTGACAGTAAAAAATCCAAATAAGACTAACAAAATAAATATTTTATCATACAAATAATTCTTCCATAATGTTATTTCTCTTCTAAGTGGTTTATTCAATTATATTTAATCTTTATTATTATTAAATTTTATATTTTATTATTATTATCCTTATATCATGTTTTCATAGCATATAATATTTTTTTCCTTTACTTATAGCTAACCCATCACTTTACATATTTTTTACGATCTAAAACTTTCTTTCTCTCCAATGCTTAACCCATTCCCTTTTCTTATATATATTATATATATAATATATATATATATATATAATATATATATATATATATATATATATATAAATATATTATATATATATATATATATATATATATATATATATATATATATATATATATATATATATATAATATATAATATATATATATATCTTCCCTCACTCATTTCAGTCTTTTAATTCCATTTTCCTTGATAATGGGTGGAATGTATACTTCACAGGTTGACCATTTCAAAGTAATGCACACAATTCACTCCAAAAAACACTTGACAAAATGATTGGAAATATTTTAGAACGTTTGAATATATTTGAGCATGGTTGAGCTTGTTTGACAATGTTTTATGATGATGTTAGAATATGAGGTTATGTTGCTTCATCACAACCTTGGACCCTTTGGATACATTCAATTTAATGGTCAACTAACATTGTACAATTAGTTGAATGATGACCTTGTGGGAAAGTCAACTAAGTGGTCATGAGGCTCTTCATGTAATTGACGAAAAGATAGTGGTCAACTAGTAGGACCACCAACTAAGAGGTGAGAGGAATCAATTAGATTGTCAAATCGACCTAGAAATAAACTAAAAACCATGAATATAAGTGATGAGATAACATCAATTTACCAAAATCAATTGTAATGGTTGAGCCTCATCATTGGAACTAATCCTCTACATTTCAAGGAAGTTGGTTAGATTTCATATACATTAAAAGACCCTATATGATGAGTATGTACTATAATTTTCCTTGGTATGATGTAAGAATTTTCGTTATACATTATGATGTTCCAATCATAATGAAAAATTATTTAATGATATAATAATGTCTCTAAACACCACACATCGTGTTGAAGAATTTTTTTGTTTTGTCTTTTTTATTTTGTTTATTATATTATGTTATATGTTCTCTATCTACTATTCACTCCTTGACATCAAAGCATGTCCTAAGGTAGTATCATAATATATGATTTAAGACTTAGCCTTGTTATTCACAAATTTTGTTGAGTCAAATATTTTCATGATTTACTCTCAACCAATCTATTTATGGCATGGAATCCTTTTTTTTAAGAAATATCATATCTCTCAGAATAATCTAAATATGGATTCCAAGATTGGTCCTAATTTTTCAAAATGGAAAATTTAGTTATTTGGGCACTAGAAATGGAAAACTTTCTAAATAGAGAAGGGATATTGTAGAATATAAATACCACTATTCTAGATTCGAAATATGAATAGATGAAGCTTATCATTGATGGAATGAAGGATAAGGCCATTGGGGTCATCAAAACCTATTTTTCTTTGGAAATACATTTTCATATGAGCAAGATTGATTTTCATCGTGAAGTATGCAATAATTTATAGGTGTTGTTTCAAAACATTAATAAAACTTTGGCCATCCAGTTAGAAAAAATATTTTACCTTCACTGGTCCTCATTCTTTTGAAAGAATTAAGAAATATTTAGTTCGTATCAAAGAGATACACTTGAAATTGGGTAGTTGTGAGAGGAAATGTTTGAAGAAAGATAACCGACTCATAAATTTGGCCTTGATGAATCTATGGATGCCTTATGATCTATATTTTTCTTTATTTCAGACCAATTGTATATTATGGAAGGAGAATTGAAATGATTATGCCTTTAATACCTTTTGTGATTTATTGATCAAAGACAATAAAACGTTGCTTGATTAAGGGAAGTTTGCAAATAAGAACTAGGCTCACCTGCTCAAAATAAACTGCAATCCAACGGAGAAGGAAAGTCAAAGTCAACAAAGTACCTCAAACAAAAACTTCAGAAACACGATGGGACTAAATCGACCAAGACTAATCATGAGAACAAGAAATGTACCTATAATGGGAAGGATAGACAGTTGGAGAAAACCTTCCTCATGTATAGATATAACTTGGAGTAGAAAGCTAGAACTGAAGCTTTGCATCCTAATACTTCACAAAATGAATGGGTTGTGGATTATGACTATAGTCAACTTATGGAAAGGGACACTTACTTATTTTCCTCCCTAGATGAAGCTCCTAAGAAAACTATTTTCGTGGATGATTATTTTGATTTAGAAATTTTTAGTCATGGTGATGTACCTTGTCAAAATGGAAACATATTGAATGTCTCTCATGTATCTAATTTGAGCATAAAAGTATTATTAGTTTTGCAATTAACAAAGATTGGAAAAACTAATTAGTTTTATTTGGATTGGTTTGTTGTTAAAGGTTTAAAATTGAATTGTGAATTGATGTTGACAGTATACTTCACTAAACTAATGGACTGTATAATTACCATGTAATGTCTCAACTGGTCCTTAAATTGATCAATTTTGTGGCATATAAAAATGAATGGAGTCAACTATGGAACAACTCGAACATTTAAACTTTTGAAGCATCAACATTATGGAACCACAAATTACAGTTTTTGGCTTGCCAAATATCCTTCCACTAGATGGAGTAAGTGACGGATGTGTGTTAGGAAACCATCATCAAGGTGCCTGCAAATATGGGAAAGTATGGTGTGTGTAAAAGCTAATGGAGGTTGTTCATAATGATCTTTTCTCAATAAATGATCCTTCACTAGCTATTTCTAGGTACAATCTAACCTTTACAGATTATTTGTCAAGATTTATATGAGTATATTTATTGAAGAATAAGAGTCGTGTTTGAAAGGTTGAAGGAATTTTGAGATTCAATTGAAAAAAATATAATCACTCAATTAGATTCCAAAGGTCAAATGATAATGGAGAACATTTTAATTGATCGTTTAAATTTTCCCTTGCTCAATTGGATATCTCCTAGAAGAGGTTCGTCCATTGTACTTCCCAATAAAATCAAATGGAAAAATAAAAGAATCACACCCTAGTTGAAATGGATCAATGTCTTTTGCAGGAAAAGGAAATTTTGATGGAATTGTGGGCTGAAGTAGTTGATTGTGCCAATTGTATTTTAAAACTAGTTCTAATTAGAGATAACGATTATACGAGTTCAATTGAATATTGGTATGGTAGGAAAACCTTTTATAGCCAACCAAAAAAATTGAATGAATCACTTGAGCACACATTCGTAATGATTGCAGAAGCAAATTAAATGAAAAAATTCCTCCTTGCATCATTATGTATTATTTTCATAGTCGAAATTATATTTACTATTTGACCCTAATAAGAAAGAATTCATTATAAAAAGAAATGTCATATTTCATGAGTATACTGGAATTAATTTTCTGAAATCTTCTCCCTGGAAATTGAATAGCCATCCTTTAGATATTACTAAAAGCTATGGTTTGATTTTATATTTCTTTCATATCTCAATTTCTCTGACAGTTATTTTTCTTGAGTTAATTGTTAGTCGATTTTCTCCAAGTGAAACAATACCTCTACTACTTAACTTCTTGAAGCTCATTTTTTTTCCTCAATACCATGTTTACATTAGTGAGACGCTAGTGATGTTTCTAGAAGACAGAGGACTTGCGTTGAAAAACAACATGTTATTCTTGGACTATGCTCGTGAAACTTGTGATCCAAAATCCCTTGCAGATTCAGAATGCCAATTTGAATGTGAATATCCTATGCAGGGAAAGGTTTATGTTTTTCACAAGAATCACACATTGGGTTTTCTCTTTTGATGCAAGGAAAGAATATTGTCAAGTGTTGATGGGTATATAAGACCAATTTCACTTCTAAAGGTTTTTTCGAGTATCATAAGACTCGTTTGGTAGTATATGGATTCTTGTAGCAAGAATACACTTACTACAAATTTGTTCTAAAATTTGAAATGATAAAATTTGTTCTAACTTTTTCTTTCAATTTCTGCTTGTTTTGGATGGAAAATTCATCAAATATATGTTAAAAGTTCCTTTTTTCATGGATACTTATCAAAAGAAATATAGAGAAAGAAACCCATTTCTTTTGTTAAAAATTATAATCTTATTTGTCAATTGTGGATTTTTAGGTATGATTTGGAGAAACCTCACTTGAAAATAATTAATATTATGTTGTATTTGTTAGTGTTTGACATTTCACCTCAGGCTGAGAAAGGAAAATCTCAAAGCTACATCAAACCATTCAGCCTCGTAGGTAGCCCTACGGGGCAGGAGAAGGCTCTCTCCGGTCTCTCTTGGAAAATTTTCAATTAGGGAGATGACCAACAAAGTAACACTGATATTAGGCTAGTAAACTGATAAAATAATTCGATGTTGGGGTTTTTGGATTTTTGGTGGCAAGTTGAAGAGAGGGCAAATTTGGCTGCGGGGATGGGACACAGTTTCTCGAGGGGAGTCTTTGGGGCGAGGTAGGAGGCCGTGCCGATGTCTTTAACTGAAGTGAATGGTTAGGAATGAAAGAGAGAAGGCTAAAGAGAGAAAAAAATGAATTTGAATTCTCTTTAAACAGTAGAAAACATCAAAATTAAACAAACTTAAAAGCAGAGCATGACAAGCATAAATTCTTACTTTATCACTTCATTTGTTTAATATGCAGAAGTATAGAAGGAAAATGAAACACATAACAAATCTTACAATGACTGAAGAAACACACCATCAACACATGAGTCCAGAAGAATCCCAAAGATGACTGCAAAACCCTGGTCTTCCTTGCCAAAAATTGAAGAGATACAAGAGATAATACAATGAGCTACTGCTCTCTCAAGAGTCCAACCTTCCAACCCATGAAAATGATTGAGAAAATACATAATATAGGAAATCAAACCTCTTCCCTTGCCTCTAGGGGTCGAGCTCACTATCCTAGGAGCTGTTTCAACCACTTATAAACTAAGCACTAGAAAATAGGCAGTCAAAACAACTTGCCTCTATAAACTTGGAAACCAGGTCATACATTCAATTTTTACCCTTTACATGAATGAATCTTATAGAAGTGTTAAACAAGAGTAAAAGAGTCTTAGAGTTGCCATAATTACATCAAAGATAATCATATTTCACCCCAAAAAGTCAAACTGGAGCCAAACTGCGTTTTTTGGGCTGAACTGGTCAAATCTGGCAACATTTCCCCAACGGTTCGTGCACCTTTTCTTAACAGGTCGCACACCTTTGCAGCTCTGTTTGGAGGCCTTTTCGGTGTCAGAATTGAGGAAAAGTGGGTGTGTTGGAAAGGTCTGTGAGTCTACGTTCCAACCCAACTGGAAATTTTGAATTTGGAGGTCATTTGCCCTGTCAAAACTTAATTCTCCCAAGACTGGTTTCTGCAACTCAAAAAGGGGCAGAAAGTCAAAAGTTTCATGTATTTTGACCTTTTGGAGGCCCAAAAATTGATGAAATTTCTTAGTAATGGATGAGAAAGTGTAACTTTTCATGAAAAATCCAGAAATGCTGAGTTTTTGCAAAACGGAGCTACGATGACAAAGGGTCTCACCGGGGGTTAGACCCGTTGAGAAGCCAAAACCTGTAAATTTCCAAAAAATTCCAAAATTACCCCAAATTCTCAAAATTTTTTGGGATTTGTGCTGTGGCTAGGCTATTTAGTGCCATGCTCAGTCAAAGAGGCTTTGACCAAAATTTTGAGTGGATCGGACCACTTTCTCCTTTTTGTGCCTTGGCCAACCTCCTTGGATACAACGATTGTAATTTTGATATTTCTCTAAAACCATGACACCTGTGCAAGAAGTGAAGGAGGTTTTTCTTCTTTGGCATGTTATGGACACAAACCTCTCTCATTTTTCCAAAATTCATATTTTCTTACTCTGAAACAGCATTTGAGTGCGACTTGTCCCGATGTGTGAAACAAGGAATTTTGTCGAAATGGAGCGAAATGAAGGGGATAGGGGGCTTCTAAATTCTTGGGGAAATTTTTGGGAGTGGGGAGGGATGTTAGGAAGTAGGGGAAAGTGGAATCTCAGAGATTGAGTGAGGGGAAGGGGTCCAAAAGGGAAAAACACAGGCCAAACCTAGAAAATTGCCAGGTTGTAGCTAGAAACTAGGGTTTGTGCAAAAATGAGGATTTTGGGGGATTTGAGTGTTGGGAAGTGTATGATAAGGTACATGAAGGATAGGGGAAGGTGTATGAACATCAGGAAACAATTTTTGCCGATGTTTTGACCGTCCAAGAGAAATTGGCTTCAAAACCTTAGGAGAGGGAAATGAACTTGCCAAGGCATCACTGAAGCATGAACAAGATGTAAAATGACTCATTAGACACTGACATGATAATGAAAACCCTATGAATGATGATAGACTCAGCTGAATGATGACATAGATTGGCATTTGGGCAACTTTGAAAAGAGTGAGAGCAAACCCTAGACCTAATGCCTTAGTGACCAAATTTTGCTTGAAGACTCACTGAAATGACAAAATTTGACCTTGACACTCTGAGACCACTTTGTAAGAGCATATTTGATCACTGGAGGAAGGCTGGAAAGACTGACACTAACATGCAGGAATCTAAAGAAGAATCCGCAGTGAAAGGTGAGTCCCTTCTAGCCGCACCTCCTCCGCTTCATCCTGACATCCCTTGTGATTCTGCCACTACTGATTTTCCCTGTGAAAACTCATTTCCAGATGCTTCTACTTCTGATCATTCACAGGACACCTCGGATGTCAGTCTATCATTATAGTGCAGAAAGGACACATCTTCCTCGAAAAATCTGTTCAATTTGTCATTTATGTTTCTTGAAAACACAGAGGGTGAACATCTTTCCTTCTCATCTACCCCTCTGCCCGATTCATCAAATCATGAGGATGCTGACAAACATCTCAAATATTTTGATCTTGGTTGTCGTGATTTATTCACTTCCTCATCTAATCACGATGATGATTCAACCACTGTTAATCTATGCAAGACATTGGTCTATGATGATCTATCTGTCCATGAGGTCGAAACCCCCCAGACTGTCGAGGCACTTCCCCTCGAGCCAATGGTTATATCAGGCCCTCACTGTCCTGAGGTTGGTCTCACCTCCGATCAAGAAGTTGTTGAAACACTCAAAGCTCCTCATCACTCTCTGCTTTGCACTAAAGATCAACCAAACACCCAGATTTCACTTCCTCCACTCGAACTACACCATCTCATCATTCATGCATTGGAAGAATCTTACACAACAAGCACACATGCACAACACAAGTGGTCTACCTTTCTCACGTTTGCTTGCATGTCACAGTCAAGAGAATGCATACACCCAACATCTGCACATAGTGTAGCACAACATCATGGCAGCACCACAGAATTCATGTCATGCACTATCACTCATTTTTGTTCTGTGGTCACTTGTAAGCTCGGAGTGTGTTTGTCTTCACTGTTACATCTTTCTTGCTTGCTGGTTAGCACAACTGTCTTGTTCGCGAACCATGCCTTCACCAACATGGGTTAACCAATGCGCAGGTGGCTGCATCGGAAGTATCACTTCACGTGAGATGACCCATGCACTGTTAGCTTGGGAGTAGTAGTGTTTTCTTGCATGCTTGTTTGCTTACTTGCTTTGTTTGTTTGTTTGTCTACCTGCTTGTTTGCTTATTTGCTTTGCTTTCGCTTTTGCTTCTGCTCTTGCTTTGCTTTGTTGTTTGTTAGTTCACTTGTTTCGTTTCATAGGATAGTTTTGCATGAAACCATGTATGACGCTTGAAGCAAGCTGGGTAAAGTACAAGAAGCCGTGTGCTGCTATCACTACTTGGTTATCCATCATCTTCCCTTTGTATGAAGAACTTGTTACTTTCAGTCCATGATACATCGATGGAAAATATGTACTGTTCGAAGTGAACCTTGGCGAAAACACAATGCTTGCGCGCTAACTAGTGTCACCTACTCTAGTTAGTTGTTTTTGGGTTAACCATTGTCAGCTCAGTCAAGTAGAGCAAGGTGGAGGGAAAACCTTAACATGCACGTCAGAGGTATAATAAACTACTTCCCTGTAAGAACAACCTCTTATGCTCTCAATAAGTCGAGATCCCTCTTCTGCCTCTGAAATGAATAAGTGCTATGCACAGGTATGAAGATGTGTTAATTTTAGGGATGTTCTATGGTTAGAGCAATTTATTTCAATTTTCACAGTTAGCTCCATATCTTTTCCAAATTAGCAATCACATCAACATTAAAGTAAATTGCAGATAGAACATAAACATAAATCGCAAAAGACAAGCCAAGACAAGAGGACACAAGATGTGGTGCTAGCCAGGGACAAACCCCAATGTGGGGAAACCCTTGATCAATTCTTCTTATATGTTCTTCAATAGTTCAGCAGAGAGAGAGAGATAGTACGTTTACAACAAAATTCAACACTTTGACTTATCTAGATAAGAGCACAAATCATCTCTAAGAAGATGATACATGAGATCAGTTGAAGACATGCTGCTTCAACTAATTCTCCAAGGTGACTCCTTCACCTATCGTTGTACTACATTTCGTCATCATGCTACACCTTACTGCGCTGCACCATGCTGCACCCATCATCACTGTGCTGCATCTCATCACACTTCATTAATCATGACTGTACCCATCACTGTACTGCATTATGTGCCATTGTTGCACCATGTTGCCATCTTGACCTATGTGTTGGCTGCACCTTGCTTGCTTGTTGTCCCTTGCATGCTTGTTGTCCTTAGCACGCTTGTTGTTGCATGCTAGTTGTCCCTTGCATGCTAGCTGTAACATTGCATGCTTGGTGTATTTGCTGCTAAGTACCATATAATTGTCCCAATGTTAGTTAGTTGTCCCTTGCATGCTGGTCTCCTTCCGAGACAGATGCTTCGGCTGTTTTGGCAGTTTTGGTAGTTTCAGCTATTCCCAACAGTTCTGGTTGTTCTCAGCAATTCTGACAGTTCCAGCTTTTCCAGTAGTTCTGGCAATTCCGGCATTTACAGCTTTTCCAACTTTTCCGACATTTCCGGCTTTTCTAACTTTTCCAGCAGTTCCGACTTTCCCGACAGTTCCAACTTTCTGGCTTTTTTGGCAGTTCTGGCATTTCCGGCTTTTCCGACAGTTCCGGTTTTTCCAACAGTTCCAGGAGTTCCGGCTTTCTGCCCTCTAGATCAAGGCAACATTATTCCCTAGGATCTCTCCTCCTACTAAAACCCAAAGACAAGTAGAGAGAGGAAGAGATCCCAAGTGTGTTGAAATGACTTTAAGGCCACCTCTATTTATACTAAAACATTGAGCACATGTGGGGTTTATTTGGTTGCTAGTCGACCTTGACGAATTGTCTTATAACGCAAAAAAATTCATAACTCCATGAATACTTATCGGAATTGAATGATCTTTAGATCAATTCTACACCTCTCAATGAGAGGGATCCAAGAAAAATATCAGCTGCAATAAATAAGATGACCCACATGGAGTTTGGCCCTAGTTGCCAATATTAACACTCCCTCTCAACTAGGGAGAACTCCATCCGTTGATCCATATGTCCAACTGTACTATCTTTGCCATCAGTGCCCTGCACTTCTTTGCTCTGATCTGCTGAGCTTTGCTCTGCTTTGCTCTGCTAAGCTCTGCTCTGCTAAACCATGAAGAAGAAGAATTGATCGAGAATGTCTCATACCATTCTCTGCTGACCCGAAGTTAGATTCATCTGAAGAGAGTGTGTCACATCACTCTTACTGACCCAGAGTCAGCTTTATTGATCCCAGATCAATATCACAAGAGAGTGTCTCAAACCTCTCATACTGATCCGAGATCAGTTTCATTGATCCCAAATCAATGTCACAAGAGAGTGTCTCAAACCACTCATACTGATCCTAGATCAGTTTTATTGATCCCAGATCAATGTCATAAGAGAGTGTCTCAAACCACTCATATTGATCCCAGATCAATGTCACAAGAGAGCGTCTCAAACCACTCATATAGATCCCAGATCAGTTTCATTGATCCCAGATCAATGGAGGTCATCTTAGCATAGGGAGTACAGTAGATACAGCGATGCATCCATCAATAGTACTACTATGGTCCCTATCCTCATTTCCCTTCTCATTGATCATATGAGAGGTACTTCCCATGAGTCCCAGACTACATGGGTAGGATGCCTCGACAGGAGAACTAATCATCCTGTCCACAGGAGAACGAATCATCCTATCAGTGGATGCCACGGAGAACTATTCATCTTGGCCCACAGAAGAACTAACTATCCGGTTCCACAGTCACCACAGAGAACAAATCATCCTGGCCCACAGGAGAACTAATCATCCTGTTCCATAGTCGCCACAGAGAACAAATCATACTGGCCCACAAGAGAACTAACCATCCTATTTCCACAGTTGCCACGAGAGAACTAATCATCCCGGCCCACAGGAGAACTAATCATCCTGTTCCATAGTTGCCACAGGAGAACTAATCATCCTGTTCATAGCGCACCACCAGGGGAGGGTGTGTCACCCTGTGGTCATATATTGCTCCAGTAAGTACCCCAAGCCCCCTAGAGCTCCCAGAGCTCAATGCATGCAACATGTAGGACCCCTATAAGAAGGTCTCTCAATGACTCCAAGTCGTTTGGGAAAGTCACAGATTTGACCTTTCCCCGGGGCTTTGACAAAATGTTTGTGACTTGTACATCAGTCTCAATGCGATGGAGCCTCCTCGCTCATCGACTTACCATATCGCAGATAAGGCAGTATCTGATGTTTATCTGCTAGAGCAATCATCAAATACGAGATTCCTCAATAATCGATTCCCCCCTTTGGTTGTCATAGAGAATCATAGTGGTATTCATCATGTGTACAAACAACTCACTTAAGAGCTTCTGCAACCATGCAGCTTCACACGAGATCATACTCGTAGCTATGTATTCGGTCTCGGCGGTGCTTATAGCAACTGACTTCTGCTTCCTTCTCGTCCATGATATCGACGCAGAATGCAAAGATAACAAGCACTAGGAAGTGCTCTAGTGATCCTCCACACTGCCTGCCCAGTCAGCATTCAAATAATCATGCAGTTTCATATTTTCGGCAGTGTATATCAATCCATGAGAGATTGTGCCCTGAAGATATCTCAGAAGATTCTTGGCACTAATCCAGTGAGGCTCAACCAAATATGAGCTCACCATGCTAACTGCAAAACATATGTCCAGACAAAAGCTCACCAAGAACATCAACGCGAATGAGTTTATGAAACTCAGAGGCATTTCCCAAATTTGGGCCAACATCACTAACATATAACTTCTAAAAGTTAAGATCCTCGAGGTAGTCACAGGCTTGTAGTTTATCATTCCACATCTAGAATCCAACTCCCTCTTACTTACGCAAATGAGAGGGTCTGCACCTATCAGAAATAGGTCGTCCTCATAAGGTGCCGGTATGAGAGGTCTATCATCCACAACCTTCGGGTAATGGTTTGGATCAGTTTCACTCCTAGAGAATCTTAGCTTCATCAGACAGCTATCAATCCTCTCATACTACGCACGGGGTGTTTTGTTTCAAGCCATAGAGGGCTTTCTTCCACTTGTATACATGAGATTCCCGATCATGAATCTCAAACTCCTCGTGTTGTTCCAAACTTGTGGACCTACTGCATGAGGGGAATGGTTCCCTTATAATATTTTCCTTCGGTACATCTCAAACATGTACCTTCATGCTCTACTTGAATTCAGACATCCCTATCACCATTTGACTCACATCAGGTAGGGCACCATAGGTAGACCTCCGGTGTTATAAATGCGATATGTCAATTGAGATGATCCCCAATGGAACATCCTGCAACTTGATACAAATTGCCAACCTTGAACCCGTGAGAAAAAACATCTTTGAAAATTATATTTTTTATCACGTACCTTTCCATTGATGAATGCCACCCTGAAACCTTTGACTTCCATTTCTGAGATGGACACCAGGTTCTTCATGCGATCAGGTACATAAAAGGGATTCTGTAAATGAATCGAGTTACCCTCATTCAATTGAGGGGTAACATTCCCTACACCCTTTCAAGGATAGGTGGCACCGGCTCCAAGTATAATCCCACGATTGTTTCCATCTCTACCAAATTAGAGAGTGCACCTTACTATCCAATAAAGTGCCTTGAAGCACTACAATCAATAAGCCAGATTCCTAAAGAATCTGAAGGAGAGGGTCAATACAAGATAACACTTTTTAATCTTATCAAAAAAAATACCTGGGGTTCCTTGCTTTCTATGAAGAGTCGGCCATTTCCTTGATGACCTGCATTACTTGTCATTCCTTTGATCATTGAAGATGTCTCTGGAATGATTGTTATCATCATCAAGTGATGTGTCCCTGCCATTCAGACACTCCTTCGCATAATGGCCGAACTAGTTATTTGCCTTTCCTTCCACCCTGAGGTCTTCCAATGAAGTGATCTTTAGGTAGGCCATATTCACTGCGCCATTCTGATAATATTCTCTGCTTCGACTTCACACTTGGTGGATTTGAAGAGGGATGAGGAATCCATTGATCCTTTTGTCCTTTCCCAACTGTCTTTGGTGATTGCTCTTTCACTCTTGCTTGGACATTGTCTTCACCTCAGCTCCGACACCATGTTAATTTTAGTATGTTCTATGCTTAGAGCAATTTATTTTAATTTTCACAATTAGCTCCATATCTTTTCCAGATTAGCAATCACATCAACATTAAAGTAAACTATAGATAGAACATAAACATAAATTGCAGAAGACAAGAGGACACAAGATGTGGTGCTAGCCAGGGACAAACCCTAATGTGGGGAAACCCTTGATCAATTCTTCTTATATGTTCTATAGTTCAGCAGAGAGAGAGAGAGAGATAATACGTTTACAACAGAAGTCAACACTTTGACTTATCTAGATAAGAGCATAGATCATCTCTAAGAAAATAATACATGAGATCAGTTGAAGACATGCTGCTTCAACTGATTCTCCAAGGTGACTCCTTCACCTATCGTTGTGCTGCATTTCATCATCATGCTGCACCTCACCGCGTTGCACCATGCTGCACCCATCATCACTATGTTGCATCTCATCACGCTTCATTAATCATGAGTGTACCCATCACTGTACTGCATTATGTGCCATTGTTGCACCATGTTGCCATCCTGACCTATGTGTTGGCTGCACCTTGCTTGCTTGTTGTGCCTTGCTTGCTTGATGTCCCTAACATGCTTGTTGTCCTTAGCATGCTTGTTGTTGCATGCTAGTTGTCCCTTGCATACTAGCTGTAACATTGCATGTTTGGTGTATTTGCTGCTAAGTACCATACAATTGTCCCAATGTTAGTTAGTTGTCCCTTGCATGCTGCTCTCCTTCGGAGACAGATGCTCCAACTGTTTTGGCAATTCTGATAGTTTCGGCTGTTCCCGGCAGTTTCGATAATACCGATTGTTCCTGGAAGTTCCGGCTTTTTCGACATTTACGTCTTTTTCGGCAGTTTCGACTTTTCCAGCTTTTTCGGCAGTTCCGGTTTTCCCGACTTTTCTGGCTTTTTCAGCAATTCCGTCTTTTCTGGCAGTTCCAACTTCTCTGACTTTTCTGGCAGTTCTGGCTTTTCCGGTAGTTCCGCCTTTTCTGGCAGTTCTGGCTTTCTGCCCTCTGGATCAGAGCAACGTTATTCCTTAAGATCTCTCCTCCTACTAAAACTCAAAGACAAGTAGAGAGAGGAAGAGATCCCAAGTGTGTTGAAATGACTTGAAGGCCACCTCTATTTATACTAAAACGTTGAGCACATGTAGGGTTTATTTGGTTGCTAGTTCATAACTCCATGAATATTTATCGGAATCAGATGATTTTTAGATCAATCCTACACCTCTCGATGAGAGGGATCCAAGTAAAATATCAGCTGCCATAAATAAGATGTCCCACATGGAGTTTGGCCCTAGTTGCCAATTTTAACAAAATGAAAATGAAAAAGAGATGAAAAAGTGAAAAAAGTTTGAAAAAAAAATGAAAATGAATAAGGCGAAAGAAGAGAAAGGCTTCCTGTGCAGAGAGGTGATGCAACTAACTCCACCGGGTACTGACCAGCCTCATTGGCAGCGGAGCCATGCTTGTATTCCTATGTGACTCCGTCAGGGTACTGTCTAGGCCTACTGGCAGCAGAGCAACACCTAAGATGAAACTAAGACTCTGATGACTATACTGCTTGTGCATCAATATATCTCTCAACCCTAATTGAAACCACTGTATTGACTTGCTTGGAATGTGTTGATTTGGGATAGCACCGGATGTGCTCTAGCCACGAAAATTGGTGGAGAGGCTAAGGCACATGATTCAATACCCAGAAAGGGTTTGGGCAAATTCTATACAGTTTGGGAGATATTAAAATAATTAATATTTTTAATGGAGTTCCTAAGTCTAAACTTAAGTAAAATAAAATATTAATGTGAATTAATATAAAACTGTGTTAGAATGGTCCAAAAGTCATGGATCAGGCCAGATCTAATTTTAGCCGTTGATTGGGAACTTAATCTCGGCCGTTGATTTGTCAATGAGAAAAGTATAAGAGGATGCTTGAGGGTCACTTCGAGAACACACCAAGAGATCAAGATTTCGACTTTTTGGGGTTGGGTTTGCTGAGAAAGTTGAGAGAGTGATTAGAGTTGCAACTGAGGGGCAGTGAATACAGAAGCAGAGAGGCAGAGATAGCATTGGGAGGATCAATGTAGTAGCTAGAGAGAGGGATGCAAAAGTAGCCAAGGGTTCACGCAGAGTCAGCCAGGAGCTGCGTAGTGCCTCAAAGGGCCATCATGGGTGATGCAAAGGGCCAGAGGACTAACGCAGTGCCTCCAGAGGCTGACGTGGGCCAAGCCAGAGTGACGTTGGGCTAACGCAGTGCCAAAGAGAGGCTGTCGCAGTCCCTAGAGGCTGACGCTGGGGTTTCATGAGGCAGATTGGAGCTGTAGAGCTGCCAGAGTGTTTATCCAGGGTTTCAGCAGGAATATCTGCTTCAGAGTAGAAAGGTACTACTGCCGAGATTTTTCTCTGTTAGGTGTGTTGGATTTGGCACCCAGATTGTATTATGAAACTGCTTAATAAATCAAACCCTCAGATAGCTACATTGGTTTCCCCGCATTAGGTTTTTCCGAGGACATTAGTCCAAAAACAACGGAGTCACTTGTGTGTTTGTTTCTGTTTCCTTCAGTCGATGATCTGTAATGTATTGAGCATGTACTCGTATTTATTTCCAGTATTTACATGGTAAATAACTTGTTCATTAACAGAACAAGTAGGTAGGAATAAATCAAAAAGTACATGAAGGGTTTCTAACGGGTTAGACTTAGAAATTCCAACAGAATTAGACTTAGAAATTCCAACAGAATGTGTGTTAATCGACCAAGAGTTTGGCAGATGTTACATCTTACAATCAAGCTAGTGTGAAACCAAGAGGAGCTGAGAACTGAGCAATACTTCCAGAGGTGTTAGACTTGCTTTTCACGAACAAGGTCCATTCAAAGGGCTGGAGTTCTACCAGTGTGTCACCAAGTGTTGTAGCGGCTACAACCACCCTTCAAATTTTTGCCTTAGCTTCATTTTGGAGCCTCCCTTCCAACCTTCACAACAGCTTGTCTTGCTTCATCAAGTTCACAAGCTTCAGTGTTTTGCTTGCACAAAGGCAGCCTGTCAATCACAGCTTGATGCATTCCCCTCACAGGCTGTTCACCCTGACTTGGTCCAGTTGCAGGTTGAGCAACTTCCCTAAGAAAATTGTGCATTTTTGGAGGGCAACAAACCTTCCCTCCAGAAATTGCACAATTCTATCTGGCAGCCCATTGGGCTCCAAGATTGTGCAATTCTGCCAGTCAACACTCCCAGCAGGAATTGCGCAATTTTCCCCAACAGGGCTGCTCAGCCCAAAATTTGCGCAAATCTGGGCAGCAGTCAGCTGCTCTGCCTAGAAATTGGGCAAATCTCCTGGGTAGCCAGCCCAGCTCCCAACAAAAATGCGTATTTTCTCCCAGCAGTTGAGCAATCTCTTGCATGTGCAGCTGAGTTGACTGGTTCCCTCCAAGGTCGAGCAAAACTGACTTGCATGCATGGGCTGCTTCTCCCAACGCAGCATGCAAAGGAATCCCTTGTTTCAGAAATATTTTTCTAGCAGTTGGAGGTTATATGCAAGGATCATTTCAGAAACCTCCCACCAAGTGTCACTTTCCCTAGATTTGTGGCATGCGCGTCACAACCTCGATGTTATCCAAACTCATCAACCAGATGCTACAGAGCTCATTCCTCACGTCAACCTTGCAGCCCTGACATCCCACATCACATCTGGGAGTTGTCGGCACATTCAGCTTAGCTGTTTTGGTGTAAGCTCGTTTCCCATGCCTTGTGTTGCATTTCTATCGCTTTTTGTGTTTTCGCTTGTGTGAGTACTGTTTGCTTGATTCCAATGAGAGTTTGCTGTCATTTACATGCATATTAGCGTGTCCTAGCACTGTTTCAGTTTTCGTTGCTATCTCCCTGTTGTTGCATGCATGAAACTATTTTTCACGAATGTCGCCGATTCGGCGACTCACCTCACCTACATGCATGTTGTTCTGTTTTCTGAATCGGTCATTTGCCGTTTGCATGCATGATCATTCACTTATGCTTACACTCAGTATCACCATGCATTCACACTCACATTCACTTTCAGTTGCCCATCGACGAGTGTGGGCAGCCTTGGCCTGAACTCTGCCTCACCAAGAGCCTCACCAAGATAGCATTGTGCAATCCTGAGAGGGAAGGCTCTGTCTTCCTCTCAGGTAATGCGCATTTCTGCCCAGTGACTGTCCCCCAAGACTGTTTTGCGCATTTCTAAGGGACAGTGACTGTTGGGCCAGAAAATTGCTCAATGCATTCACAACCTGCAACCATTGCCAGCTGAGATTGCACATTGCGCAATTCCAACAGTTAGCAGCGAGACTGAATTGTGCATTGCACAGTTCCAGCAGTCGGTCAGTCTCCGAGTAGCCCAGATTGTGCCTTACGCAGTCTTGGCAGTCAGTCTCCCGACCTCCTGGCCAAAATTGTGCAACCTTCATGATCAGTCACACAGGTATGTTGCAAGTCAATTCTCAAGTTCATTTTGGTTTTCGATTGATAGATTGCTTGCCATGAGTGTTGCCATGTCTCTAGGTATTGCAGGTGTTCATATGCCTCTCAGCAGTGCAGGTACATTGGTTTCTAATAGGGCAAAGTCGAAGACACTGCTTAAAGCACACCTGGAGATGCAATCAATCAAATGTCTATGAACTTGCTTACTCACAAAGACTTCAAGTTGTTTGTCGACAAGAACATCAAGATATCACAACGAGCAACATGATGAACAACAGTTAAAGGCAACATACCAAATGTAGCGAGTGCAACGAATGCAATGAATGCAAGAGGAAGGTTGTTGACAATGTAGAGGCAAAACAAAGTTGCAAGATCAAGCAGATCCACTGATGATGAAAGCAACTTGGGAGACTCGGCTATGAGGTGACAACGCGACATGAAGATCACGTGAAGACAAAGAATGGAGCAAAAGAGTTGCATGTGCTGAAGCAACAACTCAAGGAAGAACATGAAGCTGCATAGACAAACAAATGAGTTGCTGTAGGAACAGGAACAGCAGTGGGTGCAACATGCACCCATAGATGAAACTACGCCCGTACAAGTTAAAGATCCATCCCAACAACTGGCACAGAGCAAACATGGTGAGCAGTGTTGTCGATCGCATGCATGTCACTGTGCGCACACATGCAATCCAACCAATTCAGCATACTCACCAAGGCGAAGACAAGAAGCAAGTCCAACTAGAGTTAAACATGTACTTCGGCAAGTTGTTGCGCATGACCACAAGCACACACTTGAAGATCAGCATGGACATTATGAATCAGTGTGTGTCGGTTCAGCCGCACCCAAGAAGACCATGCGCATGTTAGCATACGATTTGGATGAAGGAAACAAACCAATGCACCGGATACAACAGAGGCAACAGTTCGCTTCCGCAAGATGTCACCATGGGGTGCATGCACACCATCACAGACGACCAAGCTTGGCATCATCTTGCCACCTTCACCATCACAAGCATGTCAAAGAGTTGGCCTCATCACAACAGAACGAGTGCCAGTGATGTCTTGCATAGCTTACTCAAGCCATTTTGTCTCACATTAGTACATGTGCATTGTAATGTGGAGTCATGTCAAGTGTAAGTCAAGTGTCAATAATTGGATGTAACAGTCATAGAGTAGATGAAGAGTCATGACAGTAGATGAACTGTCACAAAGGGGAATGTCAAGGGTCACCCCACCCTTTGCTATAAATAGTCTCTCATAACTCATTGTAAGGGCTTTTGGTCAACCAAGCTTCTGTTAAGACTATCTTGGACAGTATTGTAACGTGCCTTGGCTTCTCCACTGAGCGAAGATAATACATCTCTTTGGAGGAGCAGGAGGATGTGGCTGTAATGCTTCACTATTGGGGCTAGCAGGTCTACATGGATGTATTGTATGATTGGGACTTACACTTCTTCATATAATAAGAGCCAACACATTTTCATGCATATGTTGTTATTGTAGTTGGACAACTCCAGTTGCTTAGCAATTTACGTTGTTTAACTTACGTATTTGTGTATGAACTGCTTCGTATGCAATTATATGAATCTTGTTGCAGATGTGTTGTTGGTTTAACCATCACTTTGGATTGTCGACTGATCTGCTTTCCAGCTTGTGATGCATCTTCGCTCGTGTATTCCCTTCTCAGCTGACTACTGCTACAGGTTGCCAAGGGCGCACTCATCTCACCCCCCATGTGTTAGAACCTCTCATTTTCCTTCCTTGACTCACTGTAGTAGTCACACCCTTGCTACTGACAAAGTTGTCTTACTTGCCTCTGTGCGACATCGCGATCAAGGCATTACCTGACGACCCACCACTGGGACTCCTACACCAAACGGTTTGACGTCTAATTGGGACTTCTTACTGGGGGGATCCCCTTGACATGTTGGCGGGTCCAGCACCGTCAACAACACCTTTGTGTCAATCAGTTGTGCTTCTTAGAATGTATTTTCTCAAACATGCTCTAGTTGCGCTCACAACCTGAAGCATTACATGCTTGGTTTAAGAGTCGAATGGAGAATCTCTTCAAATATGACGTATCACTACCAAACTTTTGCCACCAAAGACCTAACAAGTGGCAAGGATTCGCGATGTTGATTTTGGGTAGCATCGGATGTGCTCTAGCTCTGAAATTTTGTGGAGGGGCTAGAATACATGAGATCTCCAGAACCCATAAATGGTTTGGAGAAATTCCACCCTGTTAATTTTAGGTATGTTCTATGCTGATAGCAAATTTACTTCAATTTTCCATATTAGCTCAATATCAATTCCAGATTAACAATCACATCTAGCATGATAGTAAAATGCAGATAGAACATAAACATAAATCGCAGAAGACAAGCCAAGACAAGAAGACACAAGATGCGACTCCAGCCAGGAACAAATCCCAATGTGGGGAACCCTTGATCAATTCTTCTTATATGTTCTTCAATAGTTCAGCAGAAAGAGAGAGAGTACATATACATCAGAAATCAACATTTTGACTTATCTAAATAAGAGCAGAGATTTGAACTCAAGTGAAGGCATACTGCTTCAACTGATCCTCCAAGGTGACTCCATCACTGTGCTGCACCTCATCATCATGTTGCACCTGTCATTGTGTTGCACCCAATCACTGAGTTGCTCTTCATCACTATGCTGCTTTCCATTACTGAGCAATACCACATCATCATGTTGTATTCATATCAACAAGTTGTTGCAATGCATTGTGTTGTTGCTATATCTACATGCCCATCATCACCATGTTGTACCATTGTTCTGCACCATACTACACTACGCTGCACCCATCCTTCTTGTCACCTATATGCTGCACCACTATCATTGTGCACTATGTTGCACTAATCATTGTTGCAACTAAACATGTTGTCTCTAACACCATGTTGCATCCAACATACCCTCATCCATGCTTGTTGTAATATATATCATTATGCTGCACATACAGCATCCAATATGTTGCAAACTATTTACACTTATCAGCGTTAGCTGCTTGCTATGGCTTGCAGCTAAGTTATCGTTGTTTAGGCTTCTTTCATATTCAGGCAGCAGAGAGCTTCTCTAGGACAGCAACCAAGTCCTCTAACAGTCTTCCTAAACAATCCCTAACAGCCCTCCTAAACAGTCCCTAACAACCCTCCTAAACAGCGTCTAACAACCCTCCTCAACAGCGAATAAGTTCCCTCCATGGACTGCGTCTAGGGCACCAACATGACACATAAGGCCGGTGTATTAGGGATCTCTTTAAGGGCCTAGATAAGGTAGTGTGTGCAACATTAAGGTCTCCATCATGACTGCATTTAGGTCTGCACTTAGGGCTTCACCTTGACTCTGTCCTAGATCTAGGGCATGCTTAGAGCTAGGACATCATCTTCTAGGAGCTACATAGATCATTCTTACCCATGGCAACATCTAGGGCAACTCTTCTTAGGGTAGCATATCTCTTAGGATCTCTCCTCCCACCAAAACCCAAAGACAAGTGGAGTGGAAGAGATCACAAGGAGAGTGTGTGCAAATGACTAGCAAGCCAACTCGTTTTATACTAAAACGTTGAGCACAAGTGGGGGCAATTTGGTTGCTGGTCGACCTTGACGAATTGTCCCATAACACAAATAAATTCATATCTCCATGAATACATGTTGGAATCGAATGATCTTTGATCAATCCTACACCTTTTGACGAGAGGAATCCAAGAAAAATATTAGCTGCCTTAATTAAGATGATCCATATTGAGTTTGGCCCTAGTTGCCAATTTTAACACTCCCTCTCAACTAGGCAGAACTCCATCTGCTGATCCATCTGCTAGACTGTACTATCTCTGCCATCAATGCCCTGCACTGCGCTGTTCTGCTCTGCTGAACTATGAAGAAGAAGAAATGATCGAGAATGTATCATACCGTCCTCTACTAACCTAAAGTTAGTCCCATATAAAAGAAAGTGTCTCATACCACACTTACTGACCCAAAGTCAGTCCCAATGAAGAGAGTGTGTCATACCACTCTTATTGATCCGAAATCAATTCCAAATAAAGAGTGTCTCATACCACTCTTACTGATCTGAAATCAGTTCCAAAAGAGAGTGAGTTATATCACTCTTACTGACCTGAAGTCAATTCCAATTGATTCCTCATCAATATCATCTTAGCATAAGGAGTACGGTAGTAACACAATGTGTCCATCGGTACTACTATGGTCCCTATCCTCATTTCCCTACTCATTGGCCAGATGAGAGGTACTTCCCATGAGTCCCAGACTGCATGGGTAGGATGTCTTAGCAGGAAAAGGATAAACCACTCATCCTGCCCACATGTCACCAGGGGTATCCCAGGGGAAGGTTGAACCACTCACCTTGTACACAACAAATCCCTAGGGGAAGGCTGAACCACTCACCCTATGACTATGTCTCGGCAGGAGAGGGATGAACCACTCATCCTGCCTACATAGCAGACTATTAGGGGAAGGCTGAACCACTCACCCTATGGTTGCTCATTGCCCCAAGATGTACCCCAAAGCCCCTCGGAGCTCCCAGAGCTCAATGTCTATATCATATAGGACCCTTAGGAGAGAGTCTCTCCACGACTCCTAGTTGTTCTCGGAAAGTCAAGAATTTGACCTTTCCCGGGGGCTTTGATAGAATATTGATGACCTGCACATCAGTCCCAATGCAATGGAGCCTTCTTGCTCCTCGATGTACCATATCCCAGACAAAGTGGTACCTAATGTTTATATGCTTGGAGCGATCATAGAACACGTGATTCCTCAACAATCGAATCCCCCTCTAGTTGTCACAGAAGATCACGATGGTATCCAACACGTATCCAAAAAACTCACTGAAGAGCTTCCACAACCAGACAGGTTCATAAGAGGCCATACTCACAGTTATGTATCCGGCTTCATCGATGCTCAAAGCAACTAACTTCTGCTTCCTGCTCATCCAGGATATCAAAGCAGAACCCAAGGAGAACCAGCACCAAGAAGTGCTCTTGCGATCCTCCACATTGCCCGCCTAATCAGCATCAGAGTAATCATGTAGCTTCACATTTCCGACAGTGTATTTGAATCCATGAGAGATTGTGCCCCAAAGATATCTCAGAAGATTCTTGGCACCAATCCAATGAGGCTCAACCATATATGAGCTCAACATGCTAACTGCAAAACATATATCCGGACGGGAGTTCACCAAGAACATCAATGCTAGTATGAGTTTATGGAACTCAGAGGCATTTACCAAATCAGGTCCGGCATCACTACCACATAACTTTTGAAATTTAAGCTCCATTGAAATAGTCACGGGCTTACAGTTCATCATTCCAAATCTGGAATCCAACCGCCTCTTACTTTTGCAAATGAGAGGGTCTGCACCTGTCAGAAAGAGGTCGTCCTCATAAGGTACCAATATGAGAGGTCTATCATCCCCAACCTTTAAGCAATGGTTTGGATCGGCTTCACTCCTAGTGAATCTTAGCTTCATCAGACATCTATCAATCCTCTCATATCAAGCCCGAGGTGTTAGCTCTAAATCATGAAGAGCTTTCTTCATCCTGCATACATGAGATTCCTGATCATGAATCTCAAACCCCTCAAGTTGTTCCAAACCTATGGACTTGCTACATGAGGGGAATGGTCCCCTTGTAAGATTTTCCTTCGGTACATCTCAGACATGTACCTTCATGCTCTTCTTGAATTCAGGCATCCCTGTCACCATCTGACTCACATCGGGTAGGGCTCCATAATAAGCATACCTTCGGTGCTACAGAAGAGATGTGTCAACTGACATGGTCCCCAATGGACTTCCTACAACTTTATACAAATTGCAACCCTGAACCCAAGAATAAAAGCATCTTGAAAAATTCCTTTTTCAAACACATACCTTTCCATCGATGAATGCCACTTTGAAACCTTTGACTTCCTTTGCCGAAATGGACACCAGGTTCTTCTTGAGATCAGGTACATAAAGAACTTCTTGTTAATGAATCGTGCTACCCTTATTCAATTGAAGGGTAGCATTCCCTACACCCTTTCCGGGATAGGCGGCATTGACTCCAAGTATAATCTCCACAATTGTTTCCTTCTCTATCAAATTAGAGAGAGCTTCCTTCTATCCAATGAAGTGCCTTGAAGCACTACTGTCAATAAGCCAAATTCCCAAAGAGTTTGGAGAAGTAGTGGAAAGGGCCAATTTAAGATAATACTTCTTTAGCTTATCAGAAACAACATTTGATTCTTCATACTTGGAGTTCCTTGCTTTCTTTGAAGAGTCGGGCATTTCCTTGATGACCTGCATTCCCTTTCATCCCTCTGATCATTGAAGATGTCCTAGGAATGGTTGTTATCATCATCAAGTGATGTGCCCCTACCATACAGACATTCCTTCGCATAATAGCCAAACTTATTGCAAGCAAGGCATCTTCCTTTCCTTCCACCCTTAGATCCGAACTTCCCATTGAAGTGATCTTTAGGTAGGCCATTAGATGCTTCTGCTGTGCCACTCATATAATATTCTCTGCGTCAACTTCACCCTTGGTGAATTTGAAGAGGGATGAGGAACCCATTGAGTCTTTTTGTCCTTTCCAACTGTCTCTGGTGATTGCTCTTTCACTCTTGCTTAGGCTTTGTCTTCACCTCAGCTCCAATAGCATGTTAATTTTAGGTATGTTCTATGATGATAGCAAATTTACTTCAATTTTCCATATTAGCTCAATATCAATTCCATATTAGCAATCACATTTAGCATGTTAGTAAAATGCACATAGAACATAAACATAAATTGCAGAAGACAAGCCAGGACAAGAGGACACAAGATGTGGCGCCAGCCAAGGACAAAACCCAATGTGGGGAAACCCTTGATCAATTCTTCTTATATGTTCTCCAATAGTTCAGCAGAGAGAGAGAGTACATACACATCAGAAGTCAACATTTTGACTTATCTAAATATGAGCAGAGATCTTCTCTAAGAAGATGGCACATGAGGCAGTTGATCTGAACTCAGGTGAAGGCATACAGCTTCAACTGATCCTCCAAGGTGACTCCATCACACCATGCAACACCCATCACTGTGTTGCACCTCATCATCATGTTGCACCCGTCACTGAGCTCCTCTTCATCACTACGCTGCTTCCCATTACTGAGCAGTACCACATCATCATGTTGTACTCAGCGTCAACAAGCTGTTGCAATGCATCGTGCTGCTTCTATATCTACATGCCCATCATCACCATGTTGTACCATTGTGCTGCACCATACTGCACTACGTTGTACCCATCCTTGCTGTCACCTATATGCTGCACCACTATCATTGTGCACTATGCTGCACTAATCATTGTTGCAACAAAACATGTTGTCTCTAACACCATGCTGCATCCAACATACCCTCATCCATGCTTGCTGTAATATATATCATTATGTTGCACATACAACATCCAATATGCTGCAAACTACTTACACTTATCAGCCTTAGCTGCTTGCTATGGCTTGCAGCCTAGCAAAGCAGCTAGGCTATGGTTGTTTAGGATTCTTTCATATTCAGGCAGCAGAGAACTTCTCTAGGATAGCAACCAAGTCCTCTAACAGTCTTCCTTAACTACTTCTAACAGCCCTCCTAAACAACCTCTAACAGCCTCTAACAACCCTCCTAAACAATCCCTAACAACCCTCCTAAACAACCTCCAACAACCCTCCTAAACAGTCCCTAACAGCCCTCCTAAACATCCTCTAACAACCCTCCTTAACTGCAAATAAGTTCCCTCCATGGACTGCGTCTAGGGCACCAAAATGACACATAATACCAACATATTACGGATCTCTTTAAGGGCCTAGATAAGGCAGCGTGTGCAGCATTAAGGTCTCCACCATGATTGCATTTAGGTTTGCGTTTAGGGCTTCACCTTGACTGCATCCTAGATCTAGGCATGCGTAGAGCTAGGGCATCATCTTCTAGGAGTTGCATAGATCCTTCTTACCCATGGCAGCATCTAGGGCAACTTTTCTTAGGGCAGTGTATCTCTTAGGGTCTCTCCTCCCACCAAAACCCAAAGACAAGTGGAGAGGAAGAGATCACAAGAAGAGTGTGCAAATGACTAGCAAGCCATCTCTTGTTGAATTGAGGCTTCTGTGATCCATATCAAGTTTATGAGAAATTCTTCGGCATAAATCACATGATATTACATTTGTCGACGCGTTTCGAACCAACCAGTGTGGTTCATCGTCAGGACAGGTTGAAGAATCAAATCTAGGTTGCATGTTAAATAGTCAAAGTAGAACCTCCAACGGCTATATTTGACCAGATAACGGCTAAATTGACCAACTAACGACTATATTTGACTTGGAAACGGCTAGTAGGACTGGACCAAGGGAAAGGAGAGCATTTAATTAAAAAATTAAAATAAGTTAAAGTTACAGAATTTAAATAATTATTAAAATAATAGTTAGTTATACTAGTATTAATAAAATACATAAAAGGAATAAAAAATTGTTTTCATTTGAGAGGTTAATAAAAAGAAAATCCTATTGTTAGGATTGTTATAAATTAATTTAAGTTTAATATATAAGAATTAATTTTAATTTTATAATTGTTTATTTATTTATTATTTATTTATTAATTTATTAATGTTATTAATAAATTGTTATAAATTGTTTATTGGAGGTCCTACCTACCTTCTTGCTAAATTCCTTGCCTTAAAGCTTAAACCCTTAGTTGGTCATACAGAGTCCTTCGTCAAAGACTCTGCTTCCTTTGTTGAGGAGCTCAAGGACATTAAGCTTGACCCTGGGGACATTCTTGTTAGCATTGATGTAGTTACCCTTTACACATGCATCCCTATAAAAGAGGCCATGGAGGTGATCAACTGCCTAACGGATCCTAATACCGCTCGGTTAGTTGAGATCTGTCTCACTTCCACCTTTCTCAGTTCTGAAGGGGAGTTCTTTGAGCAAACCTGTGACGTTGCCATGGGCTCTCCCCTATCCCCTGTCGTTGTTAATCTTTTTATGGAAGATTTTGAACCTAGATTTGATTCTTCAACTTGTCCTGACGATGAACCACACTGGTTGGTTCGAAATGTGCCGACAAATGTAATATCATGTGATTTACGCCGAAGAATTTTTCATAAGCCATCTCTTTTTATACTAAAATGTTGAACACAAGTGGGGGCAATTTGGTTGCTGGCCAACCTTGACAAATTGTCCCATAACACAAATAAATTCATATCTCCATGAATACATGTCGGAACCGGATGATCTTTAGATCAATCCTACACCTCTCGACAAGAGGAGTCCAAGAAAAATATTAGTTGTCATAAATAAAATGACCCACATGGATTTTGGCCCTAGTTGACAATTTTAACACACCCAGATGAGGAGTTATTAAATTAATTAATATTTTTAATGGGTTACTAAGTCTGAACTTAGGAAAATAAAAATATTAATGGGTATTAATAAGAATATGGGTGACCCGGATGCGGGTGTTAATGCTTGATTAGAAGTGCCAATACACCACACGCTCAAGCCACATGTCTTCACGCTATCGCCAGGTGGTTTCTATGGTTTTCGAACGAGTTCTGGGTGCCAGTACCTCCAGGTGCATTAAAGACCCTTCAAGACAGGGGCATTCTCAAGGTTCAACTGCCAGAGCATTAATCATGGCGCATTCATACCGTTGTTCAGGAATGCGAGCCGGCACAGGTTTTAATCCTTTGATGGCTCAGGCAATTGTTAAGCAGGGAAACTCTGCAAGCGAAATTCCCATCCGCGTTGACATTTCTCGTCCAGTTTTCAGGAGGACTGTTCACATAGCTCAGACGAGTGTGCGGGGGATTATCTGGCAGGGGATTATCTGGCAGCAAACGCTTCAAAGCAACTTCCATAACGGCATTTGCAGAAATCGCAGCAGGTATAGAACAGTTAAGTTTTGTTCGCACAGTTGTGTCGAGGCCATCACGCTCCTCATGGCTCCCCGCGCTGGTCATAAGACGCCTCGCAGGGGTGGTCATTCCAGTCAATCCAGCGGCACTAGACAGAGCGGACAGCCCAGCCCGAAGAGGATTTCGCCCTTAGCGTGTGCTTCGCCTCCCTCAGGTGCCTCGATGCATTCCGAGGATTTGGAAAACACTGTTCAGATTGCAACTCTTTGCTATCATCGCCGGACGAATAACCCAGTGATCAGAGCCCGCATTACAGTCATCTTCGACGAGGAGGATGAGGCGGAGGACAGTAGCAATAATGATTTGGGGGAGAAGATTCCCACCACCTCAGAAAATTCGTCCAAGGCCCAGGACACCTCCTACAATCCAGAAGTTCAGAGCAGAATTGAGGAGGATAGCCCTGACGTTTACTCGACAGAGCAGGAGGAAGCTGCCAAGGAACTCCGCAGTCTCAAACGGAAAGAACCAATGGCCTCTGCTGACGGAATTATGAAGGCTCCTATGGATTCCCCAGGCAGTGGTTTGAAAATTGAGGAAGAGGAAGACTCTCTGGATTTTAAACTATACCTCAAGCTGCCTCCTGGTTATGACAGCATCGAGGACGTTCCAGAAGGAGTTGAAGTTTCTTGGGAGCCAGACCCGGTCCAGGCAGCTGAAGAACGGAAGCAGAGAAGGATGGCTCGCGAAGCTGAGGCGAAGAAGTTCAATAGCAAATGACTACAAACAACTATGGGGTAAGCCTGTTCTCAGGCGAACCGCTTCCTTTTTGTCTTTTGTTATGTCCAGGCTTGATAGTATGCAATCTCTGAAGTTTAGCTACCTTGTAACCTCGGTCTACTGTAACAGATCTCGTGGTCTGGTCCTACTAGTGGTTTTTGTCAGTCTCAGTCATGTATGATCTGTCCAGGTTGGACAAGTTCCAGTTCAAGACATTTCTTTTTGGGTTTTTGTTTTCTCTGGCTCTTGCAAGCAGAAATACCAGTTGTAATGAGAAATTCCTTGACAGAGAGCTGATCAATAGCTCTCAGAGGTGTATACCTCTTGTAAATATTTTTTATCTTTTTTTAATACAATAGTTCAGTCTTTACATAGCAAAAAAAAATAAGAATATGGGTGAGAAACTTCTAAGTGACGAGAATCAAGTCTGTTTCAATCTTAGTCGTTGATTAGGGACTGAATCTCGACTGTTGATTCATCAATAGGAAAAGTATAAGAGGAGGCTTGAGGGTCAATTGGAGATACAATTGAGAGATCAATCAATTCGATTTTTCTGGGGCGAGGTTTGATGAGAAAGTCGAGCAAGTGATCTATTGTAGCAGAGGGGCAGGGATAGTTGAGGTTGGAGGATCTTCTCTAGGACCTCGAATACATAGCAGAGAGAGGCAAAGAGACGCCAGAGTAGGCAGCGTAGACCCAGGGAGGTTGATACTAGGCCAATAAGGGCCCACGCATTTCCAGCGTAGGGGTAGAGCCACCCTCTAGCAGAAGTCCGAATTTAGCTGTGGGGCAGTAGGATCAGTCGAGAAGGCTGACGTCAGAGTTCTAGGAGGCAGAGGAGGTAGCACAGTGCTGACGCAGTGTCCTAGTGTGCTCCATGCAGGCCCACGCAACTATTGCGAAGGGGTGGTGCAGTTGTAACCGAGGATAATCAGTCTAGTTGCCGGAATGAAGAGATTTTTTCCAAGTGAAGTGAAGTAATCTTACTTAGTTTTGTCCAAAAATAATGATGTCCCTTATGTATTTGTCTCGTTCTATTTTCAGTTCATGATCTGTATGTATGTGTAGTATGCAATAGTGTTTTCATCATTGTTTAAATAATTAAATAACTTGTTGAATGTAAAAACAAGTAGGAGATGATAAACCAGTGATTGCAATAAGATTTTTGATGTGTAGATTCAGAAAGTTTCACATGGTATCATAGTAGTGCAGATCATAGGAGACTGAAGACACCATCCGGGAGATCCAAAGAATTTGTTGTAGAGAGGCAATTGTCCCGAATGACAGCGTTGTTCCAGAGCCAGAGACGAAGAGGGACAATGACGCAATATAGAAGAGGTGACGCAGAGGCTCACGCAAGCACCGAGGTGAGGGTGATGCAGTAGCTGGGAGGAGCCCATGCAGTAATTGCGTCAACTGTCTAGGCTAGCGCAAAAGCAGAGAGGGGCAGATCAGGCTAACACAGAGCCACATCAGCTTTCTAGACCAGGAAGGAGTGACGCAGTGGCCAAGAGGTGATGATCTAGCTAACGCAGTGATTGCGCAGAGCCAGAGGAGCTCAGATTCTTCAGTTGTCGGGGCTGAGGGAGCAGACTAGATTCGATCTAAGCAGATGGTGGGACATTGTTGCTGTTGGTGCAAAACAGTGTCTGTGGAGACAGAGCCGAGGTAGAGGAGTCACTACCTTCACAGATTTCTAGCCAAAGAAATCTAGATCCGGGTTGCAGCAACAAAGGAGGATTGGAGAGGAGTGATTCGACATTTGGCTGAAGGATTTCCGTGAAGGAAATTAGGACTCAGAGGGAGTCTAGAGGAGCTTGTTCCTTAGAGAATTTCTTGCGCCAAAGAAATCCAGATCCAAGTCTTGCTGGATTAGCAGCAAGAGAGGGAGAAGAGAACCTGTCCTATATTTGTTGAGCAGAGATGGCAGTCAATGAACTGAGGGATCAAGCCAAATTGGATGGAGCTTCCAATTTTGTCATCTGGAAGGCCAAGATCCTAGAAGTTCCGTACAAAAATCGCATCAAGGACTATGCCTTGAAAGTAGTCATTGTTCTGGTTGACGTTGATCCGCTGCAGAAATACAAAAAGGCCCAGGCAAAGCCTAAATGCATGATTCTAGACCAGGTCAAAGATCATGTGGTCCCACACATTGTTGAGAAGGATACAGCAAGGGAGATGTGGGAAACACTAACCACCTTGTACCAGGGCACTTCCATCCAGTGGAACATGCTATTAGAAAATCAGCTGAGACAGTACCAAATGTAGAAGGAAGAAGAGATCGACCCCTTCCTCCTTAGGTTGCAAGGGATTAGAGACCAATTGACTTCTGTGGGGTCTACACTAGATCCTGAGTTCATGGTCAGGACTGCCCTGAATGCAGTCACCGAGGACTGAGAGACATTTGTCCAAAGTATCTTGGGCAGAATGACTCTCCCCAGTTGGGAGGAGATGTTGGCAGCTCTTCGACAAGAGAGATCAGGAAGTTGACCAAGGCGGGGGTTAGCGGCAAAGGAGCCCAAGTCAAGAAGGAGGAGGAAGAGGATGCAACTCTCGCATCATTAGGACAACAAGAGCAGCGAAAACAGAAGAAGAAGGATATTTCCAAGGTCAGATGCGTCAAGTGTGGGGAACTTGGACATTATGCCACTCAGTGCCCCTGGAAGAAGGGCAAAGAGGAAGCTTATGAATTGAAGGTTTCTCCAGTGAAAGCTAACAAGGAAGGCGAGGACGATGACTGTGCCATGAGTGCTCATGCGCTTCTGGAGAAGAGGTGGGCCGACATGGAGTTGTAGTCAAGAGGACTGCATGAGGCAGGATCCTTAAGGCGGCCAAACTCTTGGATCACATACGGCTACGGGAGCCCTTAACGACAATAGCAAAATGATGGTGTTGGTTGGTGCGAGCTGTGATGGAGCGACAATGGCAGAGCTAGAGTGCCAGAGTATGAAGCATCGCAGTGGATGTTGTAGCAGTGTGAGAGGCATAGAGCAGATTGCAACAACGCAGTAGCAGCAGAGGGTCAGCACAAAGTAGCAGCAGAGGTACCTTCAGCATCACAAGGCATCCATACTGATCAACATGTAAGTTTTTAAGTGAAGTTTAGGTTACTTACTTCTCAGTAATTGAGTTGCAGTGCAGCAGTTAGCAGTGGCAGTGCTATGGGCAGCATGATGCAACATTTTGAGAGGGAGCTGTAGTACAGATGTAGTAGTGACAATGACAGAGTCATGGGCAACAATACAGGATGCAGCAGTGCAGTAGACATAGGGGAGAAGGCCAAGCATCAGCAACACAGAGGACCGATGCAGTGGATCAATGTAATACTTCTATTGAGAAGTATTGCTAGAGCACATTCCTTGCTAAGAGGGAGTGTTGATTTTGGGTAGCATCGGATGTGCTCTAGCTCCGAAATTTTGTGGAGGGGCTAGAATACACAAGATCTGTAGAACCCATAAATCGTTTAGAGAAATTCCACCCGGATGAGGAGTTATTAAAATAATTAATATTTTTAATGGGTTCCTAAGTCTAAACTTAGGAAAATAAAAATATTAATGGGCATTAATAAGAATATGGGTGAGAAACTTCTAAGTGATGAGGATCAAGTCTGTTTTAATCTTAGCCGTTGATTAGGGACTTAATCTCGGTCGTTGATTCACCGACAGGAAAAGTATAAGAGGAGGCTTAAGGGTCAGTTGGAGATACACTTGAGAGATCAATCAACTCGATTTTTCTAGGGCGAGGTTTGCTGAGAAAATCAAAAAAGTGATCTGTTGCAACAAAGGGGTAGGGATAGTTGAGGTTGGAGGATCTTCTCCAGAACCTCGAATACATAGCAGACAAATGTCAAAGGAGGCAGTGTAGACCCAAGGAGGCCGACGCTAGGCCAGGAAGGGCCCACACATTTCCAGCGTAGTGGTAGAGTCACCCTCCAGTAGAAGTCCGATTTAGCCGAGGAGCAGCAGGATCAACCGAGAAGGCTGACGTCAAAGCTCTAGGAGGCAGAGGAGGCAGCGTAGTGTTGGCGCAGTGTCCCAATGTGCTCCACACAGGCACACACAGCTACTGCAAAGGGGCAGTGCAGTGGTAGTCGGGGACAGTTAGTCCAGTTGTTGGAATGGAGAGATTTTTGCCGGGTGAAGTGAGGTTATCTCACTTAGGTTTCTACTAGTATATTTTTATCTCTGTAACTGGATTGTTGAGAGGGCATCCAGAGTTGTATTCAGAACTACTGCTTAATAATAGAAAACCCTCAGAGTTGTTGCACCTATTTTCCCGCATTGGGTTTTTCCAGGGATGTTTGTCCAAAAATAATAGTGTCCCTCGTGTATTTGTCTCATTCTATTTTCAGTTCATGATCTGTATGTATGTGTAGTCTGCAATAGTGTTTTCGTCGTTGTTTAAATAATTAAATAACTAGTTGAATGTAAAAACAAGTAGGAGACGATAAACCGGTGATTGCAGTAGGATTTCTGATGTGTAGATTTAGAAATTTTCACACGTGAGTAGAAGTACTAAATACTAAATAGTAAAAACTTAAAAAGACAACAAAATCAATGCATGTCATAATTCTTCTGCCAACCTCCCCATCCTCATTAAATTTGCTCTTATCATAAAAAAATTGTGGGTTTAAGAAGTACTTAGCAACATGTAAAGGGGAATGCAATTGCCTATCCCAACATGCATCAGTAATGTCCTAAAGAGGCATATACTTTTCCTCCTCAACCCCATATCTTCTTTTGATGGCCTCCTTTGCGAGATCCATCGTCTCATAAATGCACACCATAGCGGGTTTGTCACCATCAACCATCCTGAAAGTTCAAGCTTTCAAATTTAAAGAAATATGAAACATTGAAAATAAAAAGAAGCTTGAAATGAAATTTTAATAATGAAAAAGTTAAAACACTTGAAGTACCTGAGTACTCTAACAAGGGACTCCGACACAGAAATAATGTCTTCGACATCTTTCCATAAATCGTCATTAAACACAAGTGCAACAATTTCAATGCCTTCAAGGGCCTTGGAATGTTTATAGCCACTTGGAAGTCACCACTGACTTCCCCTCCGGTCTCAGCATTATCTCCCACGCATCATTCTTCACGATGGAGGCACACTCCACCATGACATCCCTCCAGATCTGCTAACTAACAACCTCCTCATAGCTACCTGGCTCAATCTCCAAAACATCTGCTACATAGTCGCCTAAACTCTCTAGTGGTTTGCTCCCCCTAACTGACCACTTGGGTTTCTCCACTGCAAGTTTCCATCTTGTGCTTCCTTCGGGGTCTCTCAAAACCATTTTGGCTTTCCTCTTCCCTGTAATAGCCTCCTTTACTGATATGGGAAAATATTCCACTTAAGCCTCTCCTCCTAATGAGGAAGGCTCTCTTGTGGTTTGTGGTAAACCTTTACTCTGAGATCCTATGCCCGGTGATATTGGACTCTGTGAACCTGTCACCCTTGAAGTAATCCTCCTAACCTTGGTGTACCACCTAAAGATCATGATACCTGTGGTGTGGCCCCCTGCTAAGTCACCTTTTCTCTACTCGATCAACCTCCCAAGACCTCCTCAAGGCCCTCTCCTCAAATCTCACATCCTGCCTCAAGACAACATTCCTCTACATAGGAATGTATATACGGTAGGCCCTGCTAGTCTCACAGTAACCCACAAATATACCCTTTTCTGCAGTGGGTTCCAGCTTCGTCCTCTTCTCCTTAGTTACGTGTGAATGTGTGAGGCACCCAAAGATCCTAATGTGCCCAATCTCAAGCTTCTTCCCAGAAAAATCCTCCTCAGGAGTCTTACTGCCCAGCACTTTATGCGAGCTCCTGTTCTGTAGATACACTGCAGTGTTACAAGCGTTGACCCATAAAAAGAAAGGTAGCCTTTTATCATGCAACATAGATCTAGCTACACGCACTATGGCCCTATTCTTCCTCTCTGCCACCCCATTCTGCTAGGGGTTATAAGGCACTATGTAGTATGTACTCCCTCTTGATGTTTGCGCTCCTACAGAGCTCCTTCATCTCCTTGGAGGTATACTCGTAACTCGCCTCCATTGTCCGATCTCAACACCTTGATCTTCTTCCCCAGTTGGTTCTCCACAAGAGCCTTAAACTCTCGGAACCTCTTGAAGACCACATCCTTGGTCTTTAGAAAGAAAATCCAGGTTTTCCTGGAGTAGTCATCAATGACAGTCACATAGTACTTGTGTCCGCTCAATGATACATGAGGCATAGGACCACACACAACAAAGTGTACCAAATCTAGGAAACCTGTTGCTCCGTTGTCACTGCTTAGGAAAGGTGTCTTGGTGTACTTTCCCAAATCGCACCCCTTGAACACATAATAAGACCATACAATTTGCTAGGCTAAGACAGTCGTTCAAGAATATATAAAGTGTTGAGCTCAATTATAATATTCATTATTGTCTTCATAACCATAGAATGATATTGAATGAGTGTGATGCGAGTGCCATACCATGGATACTTAACTTTGTGCCATAGATTTTGTACAACTGTGATGCCAACCATAAACTATACAAACAATACAACTGGAACGAACAACAGCGATACCATCATCGAGATGTCATAGAGCGAACACAACTATGCCATCATATGCAAGCAACCATAGTGCGAATCAAGGAACGAACATAGATGCCATATCAAAACAATGAGATCACTATCACAATAGCGAGATATTGTATGTAGTTACAAGAGCGGCCATCATATCCTAATTGTGAGAAAAATTGTTATGTCAAGACAATACTCGCACCATGCGAAGACCAAAAGTGTTATGTTATGAATATAATTCATAACAAGTGAGATAAATAAAATTAATTTAAATATTAAATAATTAAATATTGGTTACATTAAATAGTCATTAAGTTAAGTGAAAAGGCATGTCTAAAAGGCATCCCTAATCATGAAAGGTCACCTGCTTAGGTATAAAAGCAGGGCCTCAATGTAACTTTCATATCACTTGTACAATTTTATATATATTAATAAATTATTATTTTAAATACCTCGTCTATTTTTACATTCAAGCCTACAAGCTATTAGTTTTTATGCTTCAATGGTATCAGAGCCATGGCACACAATATAATGATGTGAGTCTTTGAACGTTGTTCGCTACACAATGTGCCATTATGTTCACGTACTGATTGCATCGAACAATTTAGTATTCAAGAAGCATTTCAGCGATTAGAAAAATCAATTGCAAAAGTTAAAGAATGTCGAAAGGAAATCAATAAGAAGATGATGAAGAGAAAAATGTGGAAGAAGAAAAAGAAGAAGAATTCAATCAAAATGTTGATAGCATTGAATATGAGAATGATACAAATCAAGATGATGATTCTAATGATAATGAACATGAAGATGAAAATGATCCTTCAAGCCCCAACATTTTGACTTGTCCACTGAACGTGTCCATGTATTTGGAAACTGGAGATACGAATCCGCATTCTTTGCTCTACCATTATACTGTGATGTCTCAGTTCTTGAAAAACGATCCTTCTTATAGGGAATGCACCAAAACCAGAAGCAGCTATATATTAGAAGAGATCAGAGACGAACTTGAACTCAAAACCTGCAATGGTTCCATAACATTTCAAGTCATAAACATATGCACAGATATCGAGTTTGTATTGTTGTCTGGTGGTTATGAAAACCCCTGCATCATTCGGAGATCAGAGGCTGTCAAGTTTTCTAACCCAGACATGACGCTCTATGCCCATCTGTCCAGCGTGGATTCTACTAGTTCATCCATGAAAGTAGCATGGATCAGCGGGAGCAATACCACACAACTGTGCAATACGATGCTGGAAAATCGACCATGTCCACTGTGACAACGTTCACTCGAACTGATATGTGCAATAATGATCTGCTTCCAAGCCCAGCAATGGATTTTGGATGGCATGATCTAGGATATATTCATACAGCCCTAATGACAGGGTTGCTTCCTTCTCAGAAATACAGTTACAGTTTGGAAGTGCATGACCCTAGTTCAAACATTGATGTGTTGTGGGTTATTCCAAATTGCATTCCATGTTACAAGAATTTTACCACGCTCGAAAACAATTTATCAATGCTTCCTCAAGTCACAGAGCTGTAATTGATTCCCCGGAGCAAGAGTGCATGTACTGGAATTTAAATTTAGTGGAGTATCAATTGATTTGGTCTACGCTATAACGCACTTGAAAGAGATACTAGATGGTTTCAACCCTATGAATATGATGTTAGAAAAAATGGAACCCAAGAGTATTAACAGTTTGAACGGATATAAAAATGTAGAACAGATTGAAGCAATTGTTAATGAAAACATTGAGGGTTATCGCGCGGCACTGCAGTGTCTGAAATTGTGGGCTAAAAGGCGAGGCATATATTCAAACATTGTCAGATATTTAGGTGGAATAAACTTGGTGTTGCTCCTCTGTCATAACATGCCACAGATAATTGTTCCGCTATTTTTTTTCGTAGCCAACCACTACCCACTGCCTCTGCGTCTTCCACCTTTGAACTTCCTTGCTACAGTTTTAAGACTTGTCGTATACCCTTCTACTGTTACATTGTTTTAATAGCTGATTGTTCCGTTGTTTTAATAGCTGACTGTTCCGTTGTTTTTAATGGTTGACTAATGTGTGTAATACTTGTCGTTTCCACCACTCCCCGCTGCCTTATTGCCTGCCAAACTATTAGAATAATACTATTTTAGTTTAATGCTCATTCTTTTCGCTGTTGCTAATTTTCTTCCTTTAGCAGTTTCTTAGATGAAACTGATTCTTTACATAGAAACTTGATGTTTCTATCTTTGTAAATATCTCTGTATTATTATTGAGTATTGTTGCTCAATCAATTCAATTAATTCATTTGGAAATCCATATGCGTGTTTCGCACTGTTTTATGGTATCAGAGCTAGAAAGAGAGATTTCTTGAGCAGTTATTCTTTCTGCATCCTAATCTCTTGAGTTCTTTCTGTCATTCCTTTCTAAGGTCGAGCCCTCTATAAGCCAGATAGCCTTCACTAAGTCTTAGCTTCGGCTCTGCTCACTGTGATAAAAGCTTACAATCGTCTATCTCGATACAGAAATGGATTCTTCGAAATAATCTTTCAACTGTGTTAAAAAATTTTCGAAGTTGCTCTCTGTTTTCTTGATTTCAAATCGGTTGAATTTTTGTGAAAATACGAGAGCCGAGGGTTCTACGAATTTTTTTCAGTTGATACGTTTGCCAAGTAACTGCATCATCGAATTTAGATTGTATGCATGCATGGATTTTCTTCAGGGTATGCATGCGTGGACTCTTCGGGCGTAAATCAACGGCGGTCTAACCGACTCGAAGTCGTCATTCTTCTGATCATTATTCTATAGCACTAAAGCATCGGGTGGCAACAGGCTCGCGACTTGGCAGCAGTGTCTTTATTTTATAATGTGTTAAATCACATTTGCAGTGTCAAAGTTTAACGAAGCTACGCAGATAAAAGACGTCGACTATAGCAGAGGTCACGGGCATCGTTATTTTTTTCCGAGTGATCCTGCCAGCCAGGGCATCTATAACAGCTATAAAATACTCGAGCGGAGATTCCTGCGGATAGCAGTTTCCTGTGGACAAGATTTTACCATTTTTTTAAGGATAGCATTTTCACGCGGATAGCATTTTCATGCGGATAGCAGTTTCACGCCGTCTTCGAGCGGATAGTTAGTCTCACGCAGTCAAATCCTTAGCCTGCGCAAGCATAAGCCTCTCGAGCATACCTGCGCATTCGACGAACACGTCCAAGGTAGACTGCGACAGAGTATTATTCGTAACTACCCAGGTTCATTTTATTGGAAAATCACTTAAGTTTTTTTGCATAGCACTGTTTTCATTTTGTCACTGTACTTGAAGTCTTCTGGCAGAACTTACTCCTAGGGAAGGTGCCACTCCGTGGCTACTTTTTCTTCTCAGTTCTTCTGTAATAATAATTACAGCCCTTTTGGCCAAAGCGTGAACCTTGAAGTCGCGGTCTTTTATTGTTTCATTTGCAGTACAAAGACTAGCTCATATATGCATTTTCAAGTCTCTTCCGATTCGTATTGATTGCCACTGACTGCAAGGAGTTTCACGTATTTTTTTCGCTGTACTGTTAGCTGAATTTTGTGGGTTAAGAAGCTAAATCTTCCCACTGTTAAAAAGCTGAGTTTGTCACCAAAAGAGAGAGCGAAATCAGTCATTGTCAGGTGCTGAGTCACCTCTATTCATATTGGAGTATTTGGCATTATTTCTTTTAGTTGTTGGTTGATCTTATTGACAACATTTCTCTCTTCAAGTTGGTGGACAAGATCTGATTTAAAAGGCAAAATTGTCCAGATTAGTCTTCCAGAAACGTACAGATGGCCTCCCTCACCAATCTGATGTTAGAAGGCAATCAACGCTTTAATGACAGCAATTATAACATCTGGAAACAAAGAATGTTGACCATCTTTGAATACAGGCGTCTTGATCAGCTCATTTTGGGCAAAGAAACTCGTCCCGGTACAACTGGTACCGATCAAGATAAGTTTGATGATAGAAATCGAGAGGCTGTTATGCTTTTCAAGCTCTCTGTGGCTGATGATCAGTTACCACAGATTCCTTCTGGCAAGACATCTGCCGAGATCTGGCAACAGTTGAAAGAACTGCACGAGACATCTGACAAAAGCAGAGCCTTCTTTCTCAAAAATCAGTTGTTCTCCATCATGATGGACGAACATATTTCTTTACAGGAACATCTCAACAAGATTAAAGACATTCGAGATCAGCTCGAAGCCATTGGTTGCACCATGGAGGAAGAAGATATGGTAGTCATCACTCTGAAAAGTCTACCAAAATCTTATGAGCACTTCATAGAAACACTCAACATTACCACCACTAATGTCGATCTGAAGTTTCCAGAATTATGTACCAAACTCATGTAGCAGGATCGTTGGAAACAACAGTTTGGTAGTAGTACAGCATCAGCCCCCTCCGAAAATGCTTTTGCAGCCAAATATCAGTGCTCTCAGTACTTTCAGCAGAAAGGTTCTTCTCAGTCTTTTGATCCTGCTAGAAAGAAAAATGTGCAGTGTAATTACTGTCACAAGTTTGGCCACATAAAGAAAGATTGCCGACAAAGGATTGCTTCTGAATAGAAGAAACAGGGAGGGCTTCATCCGACAGCAAATGTTGCAGAACATTCCGAGCAAACAGATTCTGCTTTCTATGCCTTTATGACTAAAAGATCTTCACATCATGTTCCATCTTCTGCCTGGTACATTGACTCTGGTGCATCACGTCATTTCTCTCACAGGCACGACTGGTTTATTGACTTCTCACCTTTTAGTGATTCCGTGGTATTTGGCGGAGGTGAAAAATACACAGTGGTTGGCAGAGGTACAGTTCAAATCCAGTCTTGTGGCCGCACACTCATCTTCCTGAATGTGTACTATGTTCCTGGTATGGAAATTAATCTGTTGTCTGTCAATCAGATTATGAGGAACTCTCCTCAGCTTCATGTAGTGTTCAGAGCGCACAAATGCTCTATTATCGACAGGGAGACTAGTCTTACAGTTGCCGTTGGCCTAGAAGACCATGGTTTATACAGGCTTCGTGACACTGGTGATTCTCCAGAAGTCGTGTTTCTCTTATCAGCACTCTATGGCATCAGCGATATGGGCACCTAAACATGCAGTATCTCTCTCAGCTTTCTCGGGAAGGACTTGTGTCAGGGTTACCTGATATTCAGACTCAGCAGTTGGGCGTATGCGGCGCTTGTCAAGCTGGCAAACAACATCGGTCTTCATTCACGAATGAAGAATCGTGGCGCGCATCTAAGGTACTCCAGTTAATTCATGTTGATATTTGTGGTCCTATGAATACATCTTCAATCACTGCTTGCAAATATTTTTTGCTTATTGTAAATGATTTCAGTAGAAAGATGTGGGTATATTTTCTAAAATACAAATCTGATGCATTTAGTATATTTCAGAAGTTTAAAACCTTAGTTGAAAAAGAGTCTAGCTGTAATATCATGACTCTTAGGACAGATAACGGGGGGGGAATTCTGCTCTTCTGCTTTTTCCAACTTCTGTGATACTCATGGCATCAAACGCCAGTTCACTACACCCTACACTCCTCAGCAGAACAGTGTTGTTAAACGCTGCAACCGCACAGTGGTTGAAATGGCTCGCTCCATGTTACAAAACAAGAGTGTTCCAAACAAATTCTGGGCTGAAGCAGTCTTTACTGTTGTTTATCTTCTTAACAGATCACCCACTCAGGTTGTTAAAGGGAAGAGTCCCGAAGAGGTGTGGTCTGGCCGTAAGCCTAAGATCAGTCACCTCAAAGTATTCGGCTCAATTGCATATGTTTGGATTCCAGCTGCTAAGTGCTCTAAGTTGGATTCCAAAAGCCAGAAACTCATGATGACAGGATACAGTGATCATCACAAGGCCTATAGACTAATAGATATTGCCACTGGTCGTCTCAGCTTCAGTAGGGATGTGGTATTTGATGAAGACAAAGGATTCTTTCAGTCTTCTTCTTCTGAGCAGTGTTCTACGGATCAGCCTCAGTGGTTTTCTTCCGGTAGGTCCACCTGATGGGAGGGATGATGCAGCATCAGCGTTTGATAATACACAACCTGAGCTTCCTCCGGAAAATAACCCTTCTCTTGCTGCTCCTATTGCTCTTGAACCTTCTTCTTCTCCTCCTGGTATTGGTTCCTCTACTCTTCGGCCAAAATGGTGGGCTAAAACCATTAGTGATCTCCGGGATGATGAACTCCTTGAAGGACGAACTTCCAGACATAAGAGCAAACAACAGTCTACAGTAAATTTTGCTCTTATGGCTAATCTACACAGTATCTTTGAGCCTCAAACTTACTCAGAGGCTAAGGGTACATCTGAGTGGGAACAGGCTATGGACGCTGAATTCCAGAGTCTTCAGAAAAATCACACATGGACCCTGTCTGATCTTCCTGAAGGAAAGAAGCCCATTAGCTGCAAATGGGTATATAAAGTGAAATACAAAGTCGATGGAACTCTAGACAAGTATAAAGCTCGTCTTGTGGCTCGAGGATTCTCACAAAAGGAAGGCATTGACTATGAGGAGACTTTTGCTCCTACAGCGAAAATGAGTACCATATGTCTTGTTCTTGCCCTAGCAGCGCAGTTCAAATGGAAAGTTCATTAGATGGATGTAAAAAGTGCTTTCCTAAATGGTGACTTACAGGAAGAAGTCTACATGACACAACCTCCAGGATTTAAGATTGCCGATCAAGAACAGAAAGTGTGTAGATTAGCTAAAGCTCTCTATGGATTGAAACAAGCTCCTCGGGCTTGGTACATGAAAATTGATCAGTACCTGACAGATCATGGCTTTCAGCGGAGCCCATTTGATGCAAATCTGTATATCAAGCATACTGGTGATGATATCTTGTTTGTGGTTGTCTATGTAGATGACCTTATCATTACTGGCAACTCTGCACATTTGATCCATGGGATCAAACAAGACTTATGCAGAACCTTTGATATGACAGACTTGGGACTTCTTCACTACTGTCTGGGGGTTGAAGTTTGGCAGACTGAAAATCACATCTTTCTCTCTCAGTCCAAGTATGCCAAAAATCTTGTGGACAGGTTCAGAATGCAGGATTGCAAACCAGCCACGACTCCTATGGAACCAGGACTCAAACTTTCAACTCAGTCATCCTCTCTCCCTATAGATGAAACTTTATTCAGGCAATTAGTGGGCAGTCTCATCTACCTTACTGCCACCAGACCAGACATCAGTTTTGCAGTAAGCTACATTTCCCGCTTCATGTCAGCTCCTAAAGCTGATCATTGGATAGCAGCAAAGCGTGTGCTACGATATGTGCGTGGCACTTCTAATTATGGACTCCTATACACTCGCAGTTTCGATCCTATACTCAGTGGTTACACAGATTCTGACTGGGCCGGTTCGGTTGATGATCGTAAATCTACAGCTGGGTATGTGTTTAGTCTAGGATCTGGTGCTGTCACCTGGACTAGTAAGAAGCAGCAAGTCGTGGCTCTCTCCTCCACCGAAGCAGAATATCGAGGAGCAGTTAAGGCATCCTATGAGGCAGTTTGGCTTCGACGTATGCTTGCAGACAAGCATGCTTCCCAGACAGGTCCTACTTCCTTGTTTTGTGATAATCAGGGAGTGCTCAAACTTGCCAAAAATCCCGTCTTTCATGAACGAACAAAACATGTGGAAACTCATTGCCACTACATTCGCCAGCTTGTTGAAGACGGATCCGTTCGGCTGAAGTATGTTCCCACCACAGAGCAGCCCGCAGACATATTCACCAAGCCTCTTGGTCCTGCTAAATTTGAACAATTCAGGAGGTCTATTGGTGTTGTAAATAGATTGA